>CP139502.1:103752301-103824790 GCA_021014915.2 Artemisia tridentata subsp. tridentata | reverse complement strand
TTTAAACAAATGTTGTCACAATAATGCACTAAAAATGAGTGCATACAAGGTAGGCTAAGGCGATTTGGGTGTACATTTTAGTGGGGTGTAAACAAATTCTTCCTTTAAGTAAAATGCTTAAAGGTCGAAACGAAAAGATAGGCTCTGAGGGGTGTACTAGGGTATCGTGTACTAAAAATGAGTACAACGCAAAGGGTGTGGGAGAATTACTTGACCAATGTAGCCAAAGTAATTATAACAAAAACACAGGTGTAAAACAATGGTTAATCCTAATGCCTCTTATCATGTAGTAAATCTAACTACACGAATGTAGTCTCACTTGTGGCCTTGGAATGGTCCTAACGCAAGTTCTAGAATCTAAGTGCTACCGGTACACACATCATAGCATAAATGCTTTTCCTACCAATTCTAGGGGTGAACCTCACATATTTGGGGGTGGAAAATTTTTTTAGTGGTACGGTTTTTTGTGCTAGTCATATAACTCCTATCCGTGAGACGCTTATTAGAACTAAAGTTTCACTCCTAAATGTTGTAAAAAATTTTAAATTTGGCACTAAAATTACTTTAACAAGTATTTCTCTCAGTTTTATTACACATCTACTATTAAACAAACAAAAATCAAGCGCAATGGCATTCTCTAAAATCGTACTTTTACCCCCCCTTACACTTAAGATGAACATTGTCCCCAATGTTCAAATAATAAGATGTAAAAGCAAAAAGTAAAAGAATGAAATCAAATACTCCCCTGATTCGCTCCATGGATAATGAAATTACACGGTTAAATCTTCCTCCAAAGAGAATGTTGAAGCTCCATGACTAATGCATCGCCATAAGCTTGATTCCATAGACATCTCCTTGTCCAAAATAACCTGTTAAACCTGAGAAAACAAACACGAAAACCTGCATAACATCGACGGGAAAAAATCTATATATAAGGATATAATGCTTGTGGAATGATAATTTTTGCAGATTCCTGGAGATTATAAGTTGGAGATTTAATAAAAACTTTTTATGAAAACAAAACTTTCAAAAATTTCTGGAAATTAAATCTGACGCCGTCAGGTTATAACCCCTGACGCCGTCAGAAATGACCTGACAAAAATTTTCATTTTAAGTTTCCGGAAAATTTCTGGAAAAACCTTTACCTTACTTCCTGGAAATCCTGCAAAACATCATTATGACTCGATACAAGCATTTGACTCAAACAAATACTAATATGTATGCTAATTTATTATTATTACGATTCATGTTAATTTGTGTTCTAATAAACCGATTTAGATTTCCCTTACACTTATCTTTTGCAAAATACCTTTATATGTAGTTAAGACGAAGTTAAAAACAACATAAAGCATTTTCACAAATTAGTTTTGAACATGAATCAATAATAATAAAAATTAAACACACATACGGAAACAAATAAAAACAAACAAACAAATAAATAAACACACAAAGCAAATAAAACAAATAAAGCTTGGGTTGCCTCCCAAGAAGCGCTTTTCTTTATTAACGAGTCTTGTAGCTAGACTCAAAGTCACGTACATTACGTGACTCCATCATCGGTCACGGTTCCTAGGCCATTCTCCTTCCCGGTTTTATATTCCGGTCCTAATTTCAAACAATCCTTGTAGAAACCGAATATCCTTTCCATAACATAGTCTACTCCTTTACTTCTATCCTCATCATTCCTATAGTAGACCGCTTGCTTGAGCTCCTTCTCAACACTTGACAAGTGTTGGAATTGTTCTATCTTATATGGCATTTGGTAGCTTACTTCATCGGTCTCATCCTTAAATCTAACTATCCCTAAGGAAGGTTCATAAGTCATTCTAGAGACCTCAACAAATGGTTTTCCAAAAACCACTTGAGTCAAGGATGCATCGACTATTGGGCGGATATCTTCTACAATTACAAAGTCGGTGACATAGGTGAAGTTTCCTACATAAACCGGTAATCCCTTAACTCTTCCCGTGAAGTTACTCATCCAACCCTTGTCAGGGAACATCCTATACCCAAGTTGATTCTTCATTATCAAGTTGTAGTGGGCTCTAGTCATGATGTTTATGGGTGATCTAAGGTCGATGTAGGCTTTCCACACATGCAAATGTCCGATATTGCATGGTATGTTGAGATTAGAAGGGTCGCCTATTTCTATGATTGGTCTACCTAGGAAGTATGGTGTCTCGGGTCATCGAATAAGTTTGTATGATATGCACGCTCTTCCTTAGTGGGTAGCCTATTGAAGTAGTCCTCATCATTATCTACTTCCTCAATCACACTTGTCCTAACTTCCTTATCAACCTCGACTTTCCTATCCTCATCCTTAGGTTCACTTTCTATCCTACCCTCATTCTTGTCACTTTCTTCCATGCTCCTATCGATTGGTCTAATAGTGACAACGTTGACGAAGTGGACATGTTTGGATGAAGAAGGGTCTTTGACTTGGGGTCCGCTATTTGTGTTCCTAGCGTCCTTATGCGGAGGTGATAGCACTTGGTTATTGAGGGCTTTCAACAAGTTGTCAATTTTATTGGTCATCTCAGTTTGTTGTTGATTGAATTCGGTCTCGAATCTAGCTATCCGAGCTTCTTGAGATGCCATAAATTGGGAAATCAATCCTTCAAAGTTATTGGTACTACCATTGCCGGAAGGATTGTTGTTGAAAGTACGGTTCGAGTTGGAACCGCTTGATTGGAAACGATTAGGTGGGTTGGAAGAATTGGTTTGTTGTGAGTTTTGGTTTTGTTTCCACCTAAGGTTCGGGTGATTTTTCCATGAGGGGTTGTATGAATCACCGTAATGGTTTGGCTCGGGTTTGAAGGTGTACCACTTGTCTCCCGCTCCGTCGGTACGCGAGGATGCGTAGTCCACAAAAGCTTGTTCGGGGAGTTCCATGCAATCACGAGTGTCGTGGGGACCACTACATAATTCACATGAAGAAGTGATTTTGTTCACTTGGCTTGAAGGTTTAGGAGCCTCGTAGGATTTCATGAGAAACTTGACTTGGTCTTCAAGTTCTATGATCCTACGGTCGGAAGTGCTTGAATTATTAGAAGGCAAAGATATTGCCTTGACCGTTTTATTCAAATCACGGGGATCACTCCAACTTTCGTTGTCATAAAGAGCAAGATCCTCTAGGAGAGCCCATGATTGTTCCGCACTTAGATCACGTAGCTTGCCACCGGCCGATTGGTCAATGGTTTGCCTCGTGGAGAGATTGATATGGTCATAGAAGATTTGGACTTGGAGCCAAAGTTCTATGCCATGGTGAGGGACTTTTTGGAGTAAGTCCTTGAATCGAGTCCATGCCTCGTAGAGAGTTTCGCCTTGACGTTGTTGGAACATCAAGATATCATTCCTTAGCTTGGTAGTTCTCCCCGGTGGGAAAAACTGAGCAAGGAAACGAGTGGTGAGATCATCCCAAGAGGTGATGGATCCTGCGGGTTGACGTTCTAGCCACTGACTAGCTTGGTCCCGCAGAGAGAATTGAAAGAGACGCAATCGGGTCGTCTCTCGAGTGGCAACATCAAGGTCTATAGAATCAACGATTTTAAGAAAGTCCTTGAGATGTTGATTAGGATCTTCAGAACGAAGTCCATGGAATGCGCATCCGCTTTGCACCAACCGGATGGTGTCGGATCGCAAGGGTGTGATATTGGCTCCTTGAGTGAGCTCAATGGTGTTACGATAGCCATGGTGGCTAGGACGGGAATACTCTCCTAAAGTACGGGCTCTAGGAGGTGGTTGTGGTTGTTGTGGTGGTGGGTTGTGGGGTTAAGGATATTACCATCTTCCATGATGTCGGACGGTAATGGTTACGAACAAAGACACGAAGAAAATAGATAGACTAAAGAAAATCTAGAAAAATAAAATAAAAATCTCACTAGAAAGGAATCTAGTGAGTAGACCTAATAGAAATAAAAATTCAACCTAAACAATAACTATTCCCCGGCAGCGGCGCCAAAAACTTGATTGCGTGGTTTTGTAACCTTACAACAGGTTTTACCTCTCGAGGGATCTCAAGAGGCTTACAACCCCACCAGGCAGTGTACCTGACCGATGTAGTATAGTGTAGTGGTAAGTACGGGGGATTGATCGTTCTCCACAGGGAATATTGTTCGTTAGGTATGAAAGGCTACTCTAATTAGGTCTAAGGGTTGAGGAAGATTCTTTTTTATGTTTTTATAGTTTTTATGAAAGCAAGTAAAATCTCGGGTTTGAAGGAGTGGGCGGAATTAGTTGCTAGTCAACTAACCCAAACTTACTACGGATGCAAATAAAATAAAATAACAAAAATGAAATGTGGTGAGAAACTTATGTGTAGAGAAATGTGTTTACTTAGATTTCCTTACTCCCTAACTATCTTTTACCGGTTAATTAGTGTGTATTAGTTGCGTGGATGACGGGTGTATTCCTTAATACCATTCGTGGGGTGGCGTACTTACTTCCCCAACTCTACAAGCTCCTACTTCACTCCTATGTCGAGCCGGCTAGGAAGCTCCTAACATGGGATCACTAGAATTCGCTTGTGCATTAAATACAACCATAAAAACCTTTAGTACGCATTTGGTTCATGTTTCTTAAGACGTTCAAGCAAGTTACCGAATAGGAAGTTAGCCAGTTTTCTTAAGCCTAACATAGATAAACAATCATCCAATACAACTAACAACACACTAACAACCAATAATCAATAGCTAGGTTTCATTAGATCTAAGCAAACACAAGATAAATTTAGCCTAACATGTTAAACAAAAGACAAGAATAAGATAGAATCAAACAACACATAGACATATTGAATGATTAATTGATAACTTATCTTTCAATGAAACATGGAAGATCTCAAGGCAAAGAGCCCCGAAAAAGTAGCTAAAATCGTCTTAGGGTTTTCTCCCAAAATTCCACACACTAAGCTCTCCTTAATGACAAAAAATTAGAAAACTATATATAGATTTTTGGATCTGACGGCGTCACCTTATGGAGTGTGACGCCGTCACCTCGCCGCTTCTAGGGTTCCCGGATGACCTTCTTGACGCCGTCCCTCTTTAGCTCTTCAAAAATCCATTCTGGCTTATCAAGGCTTGACGCCGTCGAACCATGAACGTGACGCCGTCCCCTTATGATTTAAGCCGTGACGCCCTTGATCAAGTTAAAGCGTGACGCCGTCAGAATTCACATGCTATTTTCACTGGCTTATCATGAGTAAATTTCACGTCCAACTTTTCTTGCCAAAGCATGACGCCGTCTAGAGTAAATCTTGACGCCGTCAAGAGTAACTTTTAGCCGATTTTTGAGACTTTGCCGTTTTCTTCACTTTAATGCTCCAAAAACGTCCAAAATGCCTCCTTTTCCAGATTTCTCCTCAAAAGTACCTAAAATGACAAAAGGAACGATTTAGGGCAATATTTGATCAAATAAATACGATTTAGGGCTTAAATGACCCCTTAAAAGCGGTACACTTTTCGCTTCATCATTGCCCTTTCTTGAAATTCTAAGAAGTACTTGACTTTCATCAGGCATCTTAAAATCAGGAGAAAGTACAAGACATTCAGTCTCACAGAAAAGAACATTGTTTTTTTTGTCACACATTTGTGAGACACTAAAAAGATTATAATTTAGCTATTTTACATAGTACACATCTTCAAAATCTAAATTTCCGGTTTTGATTGTACCTTTACCAGAAATTTTGCCACGAACACCCCCTCCAAAGGTAACATATCCTCCATTGAATGATTGAAAATTTGAAAGATAAGACATGTTGCCTGTCATGTGCCTTGAACATCCACTATCTGAGTATCCTTGATCCTCTTGGTTATCACTTGAATGTTCCTGCACATAAATAAGAGTGTTAGTTTCTTTTGGGGATCCAAGCCATTACTGAATTGGATCTGCCTCTTGCATCAATGAAGTGAAATCTTTTGAGAACATTTGATGCAACATTGGATTTGAGAATCCAACATGCTGAAGCCTTAACAGCATTTGCCCTTTTTCCCTTAGCAGCAGAGTGAACCACATGCTTAGTAGCAGAGTCTGCTAACTTTGTAGTTGAACTCTTTGGTCTCCAAATTTGTTTATGGACCACTGCCTTTGTTTGAATGGGCCTTAGAACAGTTGTAGATACATGTTTGAAAGTTTTTTTTGCATCCTTAGCTGTTGGTTTTGGGTTAACAGTCATCAATGGTCTAACCGTATCTTTTGTTCTACCCGTACCTTCTATTTGTACTGGCAGTACCTTTTTGTCTGAGCTAGCAGGACCTTTTGGTCCAGACTTGTTTGAGACTGTTCTGGGCTTTGTTCTATGAGTGTTAGAGTGAAAGTGAGTTTGAGGAGTTTGCCTTTTGTAGTTCACCCTATTGTTTTCATACCCAGATACCCATTGGTTGCAGAAAGCTGCAAGATGGTCAAAACTACCACATGTATAACAAGCTTTATTATAAAAAGCAAAGTCATCACCTAATTGGTTAGACTTGAGGTTGTTCCAATTTCTTTGGTTACCTTTGGGCTTGTTGGTGGTTCTATATTGCTTACAATATCTAACTGGTTGCCTAACATGCTTAATGTTTGATTTAGGCCTATCAGTATTGTGTTTGACTATCTTAGGAACACTGGTTCCTACTTTCTTAACCACTTCAGGTTTAGACATAACCTGATCTTCTTCATCATCACTATCAGTTGTACAATCTTCAACAACTATAGTTTCTCCTTTCTTAGCAAAGGACACCTTGTCCTGATAAAGTAAAGTTTTATCTAAACTTTTACTTATCTTTTCTACCTTAAGACTCTTACTAGCCTTAGAACCATATTCCATGATTGGTTCTTGAAACTCAGCTAAACCTGTATGTGCTAGGTCAACACCTGGAGGTGAAGGAACACCTCTATATGATGGAGGGACAGTTTTGTAACCTACACCTGAATTAGCTTTATCAATTACTTGAGCTTCCCAAATTTTATTCATTCCTTCTGAGGCATGTGCTAAAGTATCTATAGTAACTTTAACATTTTCTTTTTCATTTTTGACTTCAGATAAACGTCTACTTTGATCATTAAGTAATTCATCTCTAAATGCTATTCCTCTTTTTAAAGCATTTAAGTCATCAGTAAACATAGATTCATTCTTTTTAAAATGTTGTATTTGTTTTTCTAAAACTCCTACACACCTTTTATGATTAGCTAAATTATGAAGGGCATCAATTAACTCTTCTCTAAAAGCATCAAATCTCTTTTTAATGTCTTCATAATTTTTAAGATTAGGACATAAATTAGTACAAGTAGGAATGGTATCTACCTCTGAGTCAGAAGAGGCCATTAGAGCAATCTCATCGACAACAAGAGCAGCATTTGATGGTGCATCCTCTTCATTAGCCATAGAGCTCCAATCATATCCAATACCATCAATAGCCAGCATAGCCTTTGGCTCTTCCACCAGTACTTCCTTATTCCTCTCTTGTTTATACCATGTATTCCTATTATCCTGCTTCCTTGGGCTTCTACATTCTTTAGCAAAGTGTCCCAACCTATGACAGTTAAAACATTCCACTTTCTTCTTATCGAACCCAACAGTATCATTACCATTTATGGTAATTTGCTTTCCAGTTTTTTGCCAAAACTTCTTAGCCCTCATGCTAAGTAAAGCAACTTGCCACTTAATATCCATCTCTTCTAAATCATCACCATCTACCTGCTCAAGGTCTTCATGATTTAGAGGAGAACCACTAGATTGACTGGTTATAAAGGCATAAAATGTTGGATCTCCAAGTCCAGCAACATCCTTTTGTAAACTAGTAGAAGGACCACCATAAGTAGCATTAGAAACACTTTCAACTTCATCTACCTCTTTTGAATGACTAACACTAGGAACTGACAAGAGTGCAGCATTCCCATAACTAGTACCATAATTTCCACCCCTCTTTAGACTTTGTTCAACAATTTTAAAGTTATTGAACAAATCATTAAGTTTCATTGTTTCAATTTCTGGTTTGTTCATCCAGACAATAACATGAGTATGGAATTCATCAGGTAGACTTTTCAAGAACTTCATGTTGAGATCTTCCTTCTCTGTCTCAACACCCAACACAGGTAACTGACTTACAAGCTTGTGTAGTCTTGAAAATAGCTTATCAAGAGACTCATTACTAAAAGCAGTAAAGTTTTCAAATTGTTGCTTTAGTAATGTCTTCTGTGTCTTTTTGGTAGTTTCATTACCACCAAACCATGCACAAATCTCTTCAAAAAGAGTTTTTGCATCAAGATATTTGCTAAAAGATAGCATCTGCTCACCAGGAATGGTCATAAGCAACAAGTTTCTTGCTTTCTGATCATTTCTCTTTTGTATCTTTTCATCATTGAAAGCTGGTCCAGTATTTCTTTTTCTAATTGTTTTCCCTTCAACAAGAACATCTGAATAGCCTAGAGTGAAGGAATCACCATACTGAATTATGTCCCAAAGAGCATAATCTTGAACCATAAAATATTGCTCAACTCTCATCCTCCATAACTCAAACTCGTTTGGTTTGATCATGGGCAACTTTGCAGCAATATTTGTTTGAACATCTTGTACATCCATTTCTTGTTTCTTCTAAAAACAACAATATCAGCCTGAGCTCTGATACCACTTGCTAGGACCCTGGACACACGGTTAAGGTGGTTAAACCTTGTGACTTTGTGTGTATGATATGTTGTGTTAAAATGATTAAGTGCGCGGAATGCACTCAACCAAACTTAGAAGGTTGTGTATGTTATGGAAATGGAATTGTTATGTTTGTTAGTTAGCAATTAACACATGAAGATTATCACCAAACGATTCAATATTATTAATGATAATAATACGAGTGATCTTGAAATATCACTAGGGTTACAACCTTGAATCTTATGTTTTTCTAACTTGTGATGTTTTTGTGTTTGTTCTTATCTAACAGTTATATGAGTTCTTGCAATAACACATATGCATGGACACTTGACAACTACTCTAAAACACAAGTCTAAGATCTCTTTTATAGTCCAAGAGATCTATTACAATATTGCTTAAAGTCTTAGCCGACTTACTTGGTTAACTTATCTTGAGTGTCAGTACATAAGATACAACATGTATCTATGTACACAACTTGTTAACTAAGCACATGGGGTAAGATATTATCTACCATATATTGTTGACCAAAATACAATAAATATCTTTTCAATCTTATCCACTCAGCAGCAGAATGACTAACTGATCAGCAGTACCATTTTGAACTAGCCGTTCCTTTGAACTTGAAACAGCAGTACCTTCCTTGATCTTGTACTAGCCGTACCTTTTTGTTCTAGCAGTACCTTGACTTTGAACTAGCAGTACCTTTATCTTAGATACTCTAACTTCAGAATATTTAATTCCCAACATATAATAAGGTCCCTGTAGTTTGGTGTGAAAAAAGGAAGGGAAGGAGAGGGTGATTTGTACACTTTTCTCACTTTTCTACCAAAATGGATTTTTTTCTAGAACCAATATATATATATATCTATATTCCCCATATATATATATATATATATATATATATATATATATATATATATATATATATATATATATATATATATATATATATATATATATCTGTTTTCCCCATATAGGGGAAAACATATAGGGGAAAACATAGCTACATTACAATGTAGCCAATTCCCTACATTTTCTTTTAAAAAAAGGGTAGGGACAGGGGGAAAACATGTGTCAGGGACTTACCGCAGGGACTGAACTGTACATTTTTAAATTTTTTTTCAAATGAAATGTAAGGAATTGGCTACATTTTTAATGTAGCTATTTTTTCCCCATATATATATATATAGAAAGGCATCAATATATTACCACAACACTAAACATTACAAAAGAAGGCATCCAACTTTCATAATCGAGCCAATTAAAGAAAGGGACCCAAATAACAAATAACCCACAAGGGTTAATACAACACAGAAAAAACAGTCTAACAATTCACTAAATGGAATGACAGCAAGGAAAATGACCAGGCCCAGGCAAGGAAAATGACCCAAGAGCTGCATATATTGCCAGACACATTGAACATCAGACTCACCATACATGGCATATCAGGACATTCTCAGCTGCATATATTGCCAGACACATTGAACATCAGACTCACCATTCCATGAGCAGATTTTGCTGACCCAGATGGTACCACTAAATCGGACAACTATTTAGTGGACTAAATAACCACTTCTGCCAATTAATTTCTTTATATTTATTCGATCTTCGCACTATCCATTTGTAGCTTTTAAGTTGAATATCTTGAACGATTTTGTTAGTACTTGATACTTTTTTACCGAACACGCGAGCATTCCTTTCTTTCCAAATGAAGTAACCGGATGTCCAAATGACCGCTTGCCAAACACGAGAAATATTACTAGGAACATTAACGTTTCCATATGATGAGAATAGTTCGTCAATAGAAAAGGCGTTAACACTTCCGATCTTCCACCAACTAAACACCTTATCCCACACGCTCATAGCAAGATCACACGTGACCAAGCTATGGGCACATGATTCCACCACATTAGTGCAACTCGGGCAAAGAACGGAATCCAAATCGATACCTCTTTTGTCAAGCTCTTCACGAACTGGAAATCTTCGTTTCAAAGCTCTCCACATGAAAATGTTTAACTTTTTTGGCACCAAATTATTCCAAAGCGTTTCATGAGAGCCGCTTTCCACATGTAGAATCTTTTCCTCGATCAACCTTGATAGCACTTTGACCTTGAATTCCCCATCCTCGACTAGTGTCCACCTCCATCTATCCATACAATCATTAGAAACAAAAACATTTTGCAACACACTCACTAAATCGTCTAACTCATTGCACACTCTACCCCTAATACTCCTCCGCCACTCCCATTCCCAATGCCATAATCCGTTTATCCAATTACCCTTATCCCTTACGTTACCCTCTTTACCCATATCTAAGTGAAACAACCTAGAGAATCTATCACAAAGTCTTCGATCATCTACCCATCTATCCAACTAAAACTTAATATCGCTCCCATTCCCTAAAACGCCTCTACACGAAGATGTAAACTCTACCCCCAACCCATCCATCTCCTCTCCTACCCTTACAATATCCCGCCACACCCCACCCCCATTTCCCTTCCCACCCATTATCCTACTAACCTCTAACCCCCCACTTCCACCGTGAATACTTCTAATCACCCTAACCCATAAACTCTCACCCTCCCTCCTAAACCTCCACCACCATTTTCCTAATAAAGTCAAATTTTTTGCCCGCAATGACCCAATATTTAGACCCCCACCCCTTGTGATGCTAGTAACGTATCCCATTTGACCCAAGAAACTTTTTTCCCCTCCCCCACCCTACCCCAAAAGAAATTTTTTCTAATTCTCTCAAGGTGTATTAACACACTCGATGACACACCGAACATCGAAAAATAATACAATGGCAAGCTACCTAGAACCGATTTAACCAATGTTAGACGCCCCCCGTATGACATCATTGTAGCTTTCCAATCGGCCAACCGACTCTTGAACTTTTCTATTACAATATTCCATGCATTTATCCGCCTCATGTTCTCGCCAATCAGTAATCCCAAATAAGTAAACAGAAATTCCCCAACACCATACCCCATCCACCTTGCCATATCCATCAACTCCGACTCGTTGACCCCAATACCATATAACTTACTTTTGTCGTAATTTACCCTTAGACCGGACACCTCCTCGAAACACTTTAGAATGCACATAAGAGACTTAGCATTCTCTTTATTCCACTCACCAAAGAATATTTTGTCGTCCACGTATTGTAAATGCGACACTGTGACGTTGTTAGTACCTACTTTAACCCCTCTAAAGATGCTGTTATCCACCGCTTCACTAACAATCGCGTTCAACCCTTCCGCCGCCAAGATAAACAAAAAAGGTGATAATGGATCGCCTTGTCTAAGTCCCCTATCTAACCCAAATTCTTCGGTTGGAGATCCGTTCACAAGTATAGACATATACGAAGACCGGAGACACACTTCCACCCATTTGCGCCATTTACTCCCGAACCCCATTTTATTCATTATATTTAATAGGAAACTCCAATTAATGCTATCATACACCTTTTCAAAATCCACTTTGAAGATAAGCCCTTTTTTTCCTTGATTTCTTAAGAAAATCCATTGTCTCATTTGCAATTAGGACCCCGTCAAGTGTATATCTCCCTTTTATAAACGCGTTTTATACTTTCCCTACCACACTACCCACCACCCGCTTCACCCTTTCCGCCAGAACTTTTGAAATAATTTTATAATAACAACCAATGAGGCTAATAGGTCGGAAATCCCCAAGCCCAATAGGATCCGGCACCTTTGGAATAATAGTGATAAAGGATGAGTTGCACCCCCTCGAGATCTTCTTCTTTTCCCAAAACCACGTGACCGCCCTCATTAAATCCGGTTTAATCACCTCCCAAGACTTCCTTATAAATTTGAAATTAAATCCATTAGGCCCCGGGGCTTTATCACCCCCACAAATTGCTTCCCACACCTCTTTCTCATCGAACGTTTTCTCCAAATTTCTCGCCACATCCTCCGTTATCTTTTCTACCCTATTGCAGCAAAAGGTTGGTCGAGCCATTCTCCTTTCGGAAAACAAGGCTTTGTAATGCCTAGCCATCTCCAATTTGATTTGTTTAGGTTTTTCACACCATACTCCATTAATCACAAGCCCTCTTATGTTGCATTTATTATTCCTCCTCTTTATGTACGAATGGAAAATTTTTGTGTTCTCATCACCTTCTACGTCCCACCTTACCCTAGCCTTTTGTCGAAGCATATTTCCGTATTCATTCTCCGTCTCCTCCCACCGTTTTCTCGTCTCTAGCCATGTATTCCTTTCTACCTCATTCAACGGTCTCCTTTCCGCTTCAGCTTCCCACCACATAGCTTCTTTCTTAAAACCTTCAATCTTCTCATTTTGACTATCGAATCTATCTTTACTCCACACCCTAAGCCTTGCCTTAACGTTTTTCAATCTATCTCGGAATATACAATCCGGTTAAATGCTCCTCACTTCTTTCTTCCACGCCTCCTCCACGACATTTTGAAAATCTGGTTCGTTCATCCAAATGTTAAAGATTCGGAATGGTTTTGGGCCAAAGTCTAAATCAAAGTCTTTCATCACTATCAGGCAGTGATCCGATAGTTTACGATCCAAGGAAATAACCGAGAGATTACCCTAAAGATTATGAAATTCATCATTCAATAAAAAGCGGTCTAATTTTCTAAATTTCAAATAGTCATCACTTACCCTAGTAAATCTCCTCCCTCCCATTGGAATTTCAACTAACCTAGTAGCATTAATGAACTCATTGAACTCACACATCTCTTTAAAATTCACTTGCGAGTTCATTCTATCATCGCTATTTCTCACCATATTTAAATCCCCAAAAATACACCATGCACCGTGCCATCTATCCATCAAACCCTTAAGTCTTTCCCATAATGATGCCTTTTTTCTATTTATGTGTGGCCCGTAAATACAAACTAAAAACACGTCCTCTAGTTTCCCTTTCCACGAACCCTTTATTGCTATGAATCTCTCATCTCCCACTGCCTCCTTGCAAGTAAATATCCTCGTATCCTAAATTATTATTATACCCCCTGAGTTCCCATTTGCCGGTAATTGCGAATACCCATGCCCTTTCCCACCCCATAAATCTTCAATCCAAAAATCATCAACCACTCCACTTTTTGTTTCTTGTAACCCAATAATATCCAATTGCTCATTCCTAATAATTGATCTAATCCATCTTTTTTTTTCCACCTCTCCCATGCCCCTCACATTAATAGAAATCAACTTCATTAAAATAAAATACGAACGAGATACATACCGAAACATCAATTAAGTGGCTCTGCATCCACCTCATTTTCCTTGTTATCCACTGGATCCCATGTCTTCCTCTTCGCTTCTTCTTCAGTTGCCTTCCACGAGACTCCAATCATTTCCCCAATTTCTTTCACGTGCTCCATATTTAAATAACACCTATTGCTTTCAACCTCACCGTCTTTTGTATTACCGAACCGAAATATCGCATTATTGACCCCTGCTTCATTGTAATCCCCTTTTTCATTGTCTCCTAAACCTACCACCCCAGCCCTCTGCGCGACCTCTTTCGCTTTAGCAATACTCTTCCTACCTACCTTCTTTTTGTTGCTCATACGTTCCTCATTCACCTTGCCTCTATTAAAAGCCTTCTCAACCTCGACGCCGTCAAATGCCTCTTCGAAACATGACTTTCCCTTTTTTTCTCAACCTATGACCTCCACTCCCAACCGAGCTAGAAGGCGACACCTCTCTCTTTTCCCTCCTTGTCGACGAGATTTCTTGTTCTTCATTATCGTTTTCAATCTGTAGTTCTGTGACTCCAACGTTATCCTTCTGTTTACCACTACTTTTACCTACTAACCTCGAACCAATTTTAATTTGATTATATTCCTTCTTTTTGATACCAGCATGTGTACTTTCATCCATCCTATTATTCAAGCCCAAATCGCTGTCCATTACAAGCCCATCATCCACGTTTCCCCACACGACTTTTTACTTTCTTGAGCCGCCAATGTCTTGGATACTTCAACTTCTTCCTCAAACGTCTCACCAACTATAGTTGTAACACCCCCAAAATCTGGCTTTGCGGAAGCATTTGGGTCATGGGGTGCTACTGGAATGGAAATCATATCACAAGGTAACAAAGAACGGAATACACACTCCGTCAAAATACATTCAATAGATTAAATCAAACTTTCATTTAAGATCTTTATTTACAAGTAAGCCCAAGAGTTTAGTGGTCCCTCAAAAACAAGTTTTAAAAATGTGTGAAAACATTTTGGTAACTTGTTTAAGTCCATCGCCTTGCCATGCCTTGCCAATAACGAGTTGCCTAAACACCTGAGAAAAACATGCTAAAAGTCAGCTAAAAGCTGGTGAGTTCATAGGTTTAAATTAAAGCAGTAAACAATAAGTTGGACCAATAGATTTGCATATGAACATTATGATGTATATAATGTCACATAAAAGAAATAGTCTATTACGCTAGCACTAAGTTCATGCAACCGAAGCTATGACAATTTTGCATACTCTAGGAGCATGTTAAATATAAAGGCCCGGCAAGTGTTTATCTCAGACACTTGTATTTCGACATGGTATACGTTCGTTTGCCTATCCGGTCAAATCAAACGGGGACGTTACTCCCAATAGATCTATTTATAACATTCTTGCTTCCCAACGGGAATTAACGGTTCATGAGTTTGGGCAATAGGGGACATAACAGGGCTTAGGCTAACCTACGTAATAGTTTGAGAAAAACAATAATAATGGTCCATAAAAATAGTTTTTGCATGTTTCTCACCCCAATTGTAAAACAAGTATATATAGAGTGGGGCTATAAACACCACCTTAATAGGGTAAACAGTAGATGTAGTGAACCAAAGGGTGTACGGCACCAACACACGACCTAGATTAATAAGGTATGTTTTAGTTCACAGTCTAAATCAAGTTTCCATCAATTTAATTCAAAAGTTTTAAAGTGTTTATGTTGTTGTTGCTTGTGTGGCAGAAATTAAGTTTAAAAGTATAGTGATTTGTGGGTATTGGCTCTTGGAAGTGTTTAGGTGTATGACAAGAAAGACATCGAAGACGAATAAGATTTTGATTGACAATAACCGAAAGATGATGAATGAAAAGTGATTATGAACGATACTAAACGTTGTCGAGATATGGAATGTCATTGTTAAGGGTGAGTAAAATCGTCGCAATAAAACATATAATTAGTTATATATGGTTTGTATTGTCGGAAAATTATGTGTAAGTGATGATTTTCGTTTAAATAATTTGTGTGTTCGAAAACTAACGTATAACGGTTGTACATAAAAATGTATGTTTGTCCCGTTTTAATATAACAAGAACAATTATTTAATAGAAGTCGGGCATGACCCGTATATATGTGTTGATCACAATTATACATGTTTAAGAAATAGGCGTTCTAAAATCGTTATATGAACTTAGGTATATTTTCTAAAACTCCGTCTTATATGTTCACAATTTAATAAACCATTTAAGTAAGTTGATTATCCACTAGTTTAATTTAAAACGAAAGTTTTTATGCAGCAAATGTGTAAGTGTTTATAATGACGGGTGTATATACACATGTGTATATGTGGTTTGTGTCGAGTTTTAATTTTGTCAAAAATTATTGTGAGTTTATGACGAGCTTTTGTGAAGAGGAATAAATCGAGATCGAGTTGTGAGATGATTTGTTTACGAGATCAGGACAATACATATTTTAAACAACGGCCACATTATAAACTTTTGTTTTGTCGATTATCGATGTGTATATATGCGACTAATATACATACGTCTCTATTCCCTTGTTGGGTTGTGGCCCAACCTAAGTCAAAGGAGGGGGCGGGGAACTCTGACAGATTGGGCTGTGGTATTGACCACCAAGGCACCATGTTGGGCCTGGTGGGCTGCAGCTAGTCACAAAGATAATGCGCTATTGGATTGGATTAAATCTACTAAGTGGGCTAGACCAGTTCTGAGTGGGCCGAGTGATCTTCTATTCGAACATATACACAACCCGAATTGGAGCCTTCAATATTTAGATTAGCACACACGCAAGTCCATAAGGGACTTGTGCTTTGTCCTGGAAAGTATTATAGACAAGTTTGGTTATTTCCTTCGAACTCACATTTGACACAAGCACTCCTTGGCGCCAAAAGTTTAGGTTGTGCTCGAGTACGACTCGACAACACGACTTCATGGCCACAAGCTTTGTACGAGGTGAGGAAGTTGAGTTCGACACCATGGTTTTACTAGGTACGATATAACCATATTTAAGGCTTTTGATGCAAGAACAACTTGGAAAGAAAACAATCTAACACCCTTTTTAGGTTTCGACTACCGAATGAACAACAAAACACCCCATTGGGGTTCTGGTGTGACCCGAACGCAACTGGATGACCCTTGTGGGCTTGAGTTCAAACTCAGACAATCAACACTCCTTCGGTTTCTTGTGGGATCAAGTTAAGGCAGAACAAGGATTAACCCAAGGCAGTCTCACCCTTCATAGGTGGCTGCCAAGTGTGGAGTACACCGACTAAAAATTTGACTTCATCACACCCCTTTTAGGGTGGTTTTTCCTCGATTAAGGATCACCATAGCACACCCTATTTGGGTGGCTGTTGAGTGAGGTTTGACAGGACTCAACTACAACTTATCACACCCTTGTGTGCGTGTGGGGGGGGGGGTTACGTGGCTAAAACAATTTCAACACACCCTTTGTGGGTGTGGTTTTGCTCGAACCAAAGTCAACTGTGACCTGCCCTATTTTGACCAATTTCCCAGGCCTTAACCATACTAATTTGAGAGGGGCTTTGACACAAATGCAAGTAACAAAAACAGATTTTCTAGGCCTCCATTCGAGACCCCTTTTAGCCCAGTTTCCTAAGGACTATTGACTGCAAGAACATCGTTTGATTCAAACCTAGATTGAACAACAACAACTACGAGAAACGGATTCAAACTAGTGAGCCAATATTCAGGTTTTAGATTTAGTTTCCAAAAGTTACAACAACGACAACATAACATATCGTATACAGGTTCCAATCGACACATTGAGGCCACGATTATAAAACTAACATGACCCAAATCAATTCATTCGAATAAAAATTAATTGACTGAAAGTATTTAAGATGGAAAAGAGTTTAATTCCTTACAATAACAATGGGTAACATGAAAGACCAAGAATCCTAACTCCGTTTCTGGCAAGCCGACTCAAACCTGAACCAAGCAAGTAACCACCACAGCTTCCCTTTGAGTATCAATGAAGTGTTGAGATGTGGTCTTGCTTGTGGGTCGGTTTGTGATTAAAAAGAAGGAAAAATAGACGGATTTGACTCCTCTTTTCTTGGCTTCGATCCTTGAGGTGTCCAAAACGAGTATCACTCGCTATCTTTTGACATTTTTAAGACCCATCTGTGACTCTTCATAGGAAGGAGAGAAAGGGGGAAAGTGACGGATCAGGATCGGATTTAGAAGCTTGTGTTTGGAGGGGGAGGCAGTCGATAAGGGTTTTGGAGAAAGGAGAAGACATCCAAAAATTAATATGTGTGTATATGTGTGGGTTGAGGGTGTACAGATGTAACCACTGTAAGATTTCCCTATATAATTATCTAGTACTTGTTCTTTTTCCACGTAGAATTTATTTATTTATTTATTTATTATCTGAACATAACTATTATCTTATGTGACATAGATAAACGTGCTCGCAACCCAACCTTAACTGATTTAGTATTTAGCTATATAAACATATTTGACTTAAAACTTTATGAGGTCCCATTTACCACTTTGCGTTATTTCGTTAACGTACGTTTAAAACTGAACGTTTCTTAACCGATAAGAGTTTTTATGAAACCCTAAACTACCATAACAACATGTGAAGATAACAAAACCCTAGAAATACTAAAATACAATTTATTTAAATAATGTACAATTCACTAAAGCACAGAAACCCTAGTTCCACTATAACTCCCGGTAAAACCCTAATTTCACAAAACTATTATTATTATATGTAATAAAATTCACAAACCCTAATTAATATTTTTATAAAATATATATGTACAAGTTTTCTAAACTAAGGTACAAGTTCCTAATGCATAAAAACTAATTATTTATAAAAACCTTATATAAACTTTAATAATAACTATTTTAAAAACATACTTTGTAATAATTTCATATATTAATTTTTAAAATAAATTTGTTAATTTATAAAATACGTGTACAAACCCTCAAACCTATAGTACAACTCTCTAATGCACAAAAACTTAAAATCTCATTTAATTACTTTAAAGTCTTAATAAAAATTACCTAAAAATTATATAAATTAAGGAAATATTAAAATTATATTTTTCTTATTTTCTAAACCCTAGTACAACATCCCTAAGCCTATGGTACAACAACCTAAAGCACCAAATTATTTTCTTTTGAATTTAATGAAATCAATATACATAAAACATACTTAGAAAGCCCTAAAAATTAATTCTAAGTAATCCCTAAACCCTAGGAACCCTAACTAGAACCCTAACCCTAAAGTACCATAACCCTAAGCCTAGTGTACAATCCCCTTATGCCTAGATCGAACCAAACTAATCCAATTCATCTAGTTTAGTTCGAATACAACCTCAAACAAACCAAAACCCTAACTTACTTAAACCCTAAGAGTCCAAGTGTTAGAACCCTAAGTCTCCACATCCCCCCCCCCCTTCTAGAAATAGAATACTTGGATGGTTAGTATCATTCCACACCATTATTTCCCTCCTCTACCCATGTGGCACCACAAATGGCACACCACATCACCCAAGTCTTGCTCACCTTCCCCAATAGAAACCCTAGAACACTTTATAACCCTAGATCACCTCCCTCTATAAATACAAGGTCCCCATTTCCCTCTAACTCCCACAAACCATTCGACCAAATACCCACAGCCCACACACACCCAAAATTCTGTTCCCACAACCTTGTACAAGATCCAAGAACACTTGAGGAAGCCAAAGGAGTAAGATAAAAGCCCTAGCAATCATTTCCAAAACCCTAAGTTCCATTTTTTCCCTATTCGATCTACACTAACTAGGTAAGTCTTCAACCCATTTCTTTTTGTTTTCTATACTCTAAACATCACTAATATCACTAATGAACAAACCCTAGTAATGATTAAACCTTAAAACTAAAATCTACATTTTCTTTTCTTTCTTTTTGTTTTTGTCGAATAAACCCAAACACACCCCTAGATAATTCTTTTAGATGTTAAAATATAGTAAGGATTAGCTTAAACATGCTTAAAATACTCCTAACATACCCTAGGATCTAAGTTAGAAACTCTAAGTAACAATACCAATTTTTTTTCCTTTTCTTTTTCAATTTATTCGAACAAACAAACACCCTTTTTAAATTCATTTTACAAGTCTAAAATACTTAAAAATAATTAGAAGTCTCTTAAACATGTTAAGGATGCTAAATATAATCAAAGATTTCTAGTTCATAAGTCCTAAAATCGAAAACGAAATTACTTTTCTTCTTTTGTCGCTGTCGAGCACCACAACAGACCCTGAGTTTGCAACGTAAAATTTAACCATCAAGCGAGTCTTAAAATTTCTAGATTTTTGGTATAATGAAGGTCTCTTAGCTGTCTAAATGTAGGAAAAAGAACGAAGTCATTTGGTTTAGATTTCACCGAGATACGATCCTTTCTTGTTGCGTGTTTTCTACCTAGAACAAACGAACAAACGCACCCTAAAATAATTAATTTTGAGCTCGTGAGCTCGAATCACGAGCTGGGATTTTGTCAAAATTGAGCTTATAAACTGATAAACAAGTATACAAAGGAATCGTAAAAAGTTTTGCCCTTATTCGTAAGATATAACGCGTTTTTATAAAATAAGGACGTCGTGTGTAACGCGACGGGAGTCTCAAGGGTATTTTCTGCCAAAACTCTAACTAAAATTCTAAAAAGCACTTAATATGCAGTCGACTTAAACCTCAGGGGTAAAAAGTGTCATTTTTGAAACTATAAGGGTAAAAATTATCATTTGACCAAAGTTAAGGGGTAAAATTGTAATTTTGTGAAAGTTGAGGGGTAAAACTTGTCATTCTACAAAAGTTCAAAGGTATAAGCTGTCAATATGTAAAACTATAGGGGATAACGTGTAACTCTCTATAATAATTATTATAAATTAAATAATTATTATTATTAATATTATTATTATTAGTATTATTATTATTATTAAGATTTAATTAATAAACGAAATACGTTTTCTTCGATAACGAACAAACGAAGTAATTATTTAACGAACGAACGGAACGAAAACATAAAAATAAGAAATAAGATAAATCTTATAACTTTTGAAGAGACTTCATGTTGTCTCAAATTTAACATTTAATCAACAACCAAAACATTACGAAACGAACATTGGAAACTTATATTCAGAAACGATTACTGAAACTTGACATAACCAACCCAGGTTGTGAGCCGGAGACGTTTATCAACTTTATTTAACTTTGTTTTCCATCCAGACTGTTCAAGTAAGTTTATAGTCCCACTTTTCCTTTATATGTTTTCTAAACTCGTGGGGAGATACATGCTATCAATCCGAACACAAGTATTTTCCTGATTGTTATTGCACTAGGCTAACTGTCCCTTATTATTATTTCTATTTATATTTAAAGACCCTCATATCATGCACCATTAGTCACCTGCAGGGTGAGCGCGAATATAGTGAATAGATCTATTGGCCTGACGACCCATTTGTACTAATCGGATGGATATCTTCGTGGTAGCCGGTTAGACAGATGCATTATATTTGATATCTAATCCTGGGGGCAAACCACTATCATTTTTATTATGTTAGTGAGACTGGAAACTGTCAACGCATTGCGTGTCATGAGGTTTAGTGCAATATTCTGAATTGTGATATAACTGATTTCTTTATATTTAGCTTGTGTTCAAATTATTTATAACTTTAAACACTATGGATTCACTCAACCTTTGTGTTGACCTTTTTAAGCATGTTTATCTCAGGTAACTAGAAGCATGGCTATCGGCACGGAGTGGCTGTGGACTTCCTTTTTATAATAAGAGTGTCCACATTGTTATCATTCGATGAATAATGTAACTTTTATAACATATTTTCCGAACCTCCCTCTGGGACCTATATTATGTACTCTGATTTAAATAAATAACAGATAACAATTTATTTAAAACGTCTCTTTTCGAGTCGTTTTCTATTCTCATTACTGTGAACCATGAAGTAATACCCCAAACTTATATTCCGCTGCGTATATAAAAAACGGGGGTGTTACAACAGAGAAAAGAAAAAAATAAAATAAAAAGTAAGTGTAGGGTTTGTTTTATTGAATTTAAGTGTAGTGTGTGTAACCCGTGTCCCGCTGAGCTGAGGTGAAATCGGGTTTTCCCGGATTCGATATAAACATGGAAAAATAAATTTCAGAGACGTTTTCACAAAACTGACATAAAATAGAGTTTGTTGACTCAAAAATAAATCCTGAGATTAATTCGTCATTGATGTGGTGTCGGTACGCGTATGGTGTTGTTTTTCAGGGGAAACGAGATAACCTCTCGTTTATATTATGTTATAGTCTATAAATGTGAGAATGTGGAAAATTTATCTTTTCTGATAAAATCAAATGGTTTTGGTGAGTTATTGTATGTTATAGTGTGTGGGTTTGTTTTCCCGAAATAGTTATGTAGGCTCATGTATGCCTAATTTTATCAGTCCGGTAATAATACATTAACATTTATTATTTAAATATTTCTGGAAAATTATCGTTTGTCACATCCTACCCGCCTTAGAAGGAAAACCGTCCTCGGTTTTCACTCAGAGTTACCTGATGGAGTTGGGAAAATTTTGAGGGTATCAACGCTTGATTTTTGTTTTCACATTCCTATGTGAATCCGAGACCTTTTTGAAAGACTATTGAACCTTGTTAGTCGAGATGTGAAGTGTAAATTTTGAAGCACAAAAATTCTTGAGGTTACTATTTCCATCATGACATGATCCTCCTTGAATTAAACATTGGTGATCAGGCTATGCTTAATTGAGGACTGATGATGCTATGCTTGGTTTAGTCAAAATGGTGTCGGGTTTTAAACAGCATCGGTCATATCGTCTATAAGTTTGAAATCACAACAGATTTTTAAAGGTGCACCACCTCACATATGACGATAACATAATAGTTGGCGGAAGATTTCAAATATGGTTGATACAATAGAGTGTGTAACGGAAAGAATTTTTCATAACATCTTGATATAAAAGATAAGGAATTCATCACATGAAAATCCATACAAATCAACAATACAGAAGATCTTTAAGAAAGTATAATTATTTGAGGAAAGACGATCCAAGAGAGTCCAGATGTAGATCTTATCATGCGAAGTAAGGATTCCAAGCATCATCATTACCAGTAACGCCGTTAGGGTCCTGGCATACCCCTTCATTTTTACTTCTCAGTTCTGGGCATTTATTCCTGTAGTGCCCAATTGCTCCGCACTCAAAGCACGTGACGGTGATCTTCGGGTCAATCACGTAAGTAGGAGCTTCGCAGTCCTTAGCTTGGTGACCGATCCTCCTGCAGTTACCACTCCAAATGGGGCAAGGTCCATGATGAAGCGAAAAGTGTACCGCTTTTAGGGGGTCATTTAAGCCCTAAATTGTATTTATTTGATCAAATATTGCCCTAAATCGTTCCTTTTGTCATTTTAGGTACTTTGGAGAAGAAATCTGGAAAAGGAAGCATTTTGGACGTTTTTGGAGCATAAAAGTGAAGAAAACGACAAAGTCTCAAAAATCTGCTGGAAAAGTACCGGTGACGGCGTCAAGCCCCAGTGTGACGCCGTCAACCCTTGATAAGCCAGAGAGGATTTTGGAAGATTAAAGGGGGACGGCGTCAAGAAGGCCGTCAACCCTTGACGCGCCAGAGAGGATTTTGGAGGATTAAAAGGGGACGGCGTCAAGAAGGCCATCAAGAAACCCTAACCGCGGCGAGGTGACGGCGTCAGCTCTATAACGTGACGCCGTCAGATCTGATTTTCTATATATATTCTCATAATTTTTAGTCATTAGTGTGCAACTTTGTGAGGAGAAACCCTAAGACGATTTTTCTGCCATTTTTAAGGGTTTTATACCCTTGGATCTCCCATGTTCAATTGAAGATAAGTAATCAATTAATCATTCAATACGTCTATGTGTTGTTTGATTATATCTTGTTCTTGTCTTTTATTTAACATGCTAGGCTAGATTTATCTTGTGTTTGCTTAGATCTAATGAAACCTAACTATTGATTATTGGTTGTTGGTGTGTTATTAATTGTATTGGATGATTGTTTATCGATGTTAGGCTTAAGAAAACTGGCTAACCTCCTATACGGTAACTTGCTTGAACGTCTTAAGAAACATGAACCAATGCGTACTAAGGTTATTATGGTTGTATTTAATGCATGAGGAATTCTAGTGATCCCATGTTAGGAGCTTCTTAGCCGGCTCGACATAGGAGTGAAGTAGGAGCTTATAGAGTTGGGGAAGTACGTACGCCACCCCACGATTGGTATTAAGGAATACACCCGTCATCCACACAATTAATACACACTAATCAACCGGTAAAAGATAGTTAGGGAGTAAGGAAATCTAAGTAAACACATTTCTCTCCATATAAGTTCCACAACCTTTTTATTTTCAGTTATTTTATTTTATTTGCAATTGTAGTTATTTGGGTTAGTTGACTAGCAACTAATTCCGCCCACTCCTTCAAACCCGAGATTTTACTTGCTTTTATAAAAATATAAAAAAAAATACAAAAAGAATCTTCCCTCACCCTTAGACCTATTAGAGTAGTTTTTCAATCCTAACGACACTATTCCCCTAGAGAACGATCAATCCCCCGGTACTTGCCACTACACTATACTACATCGGTCAGGTACACTGCCTGGTGGGGATTGCAAGCCTCTTGAGATCCCTCGAGAGGTAAAACCTGTTGTAAGGTTGCAAAACCACGCATCAAGTTTTTGGCGCCGCTGCCGGGGAATAGTTATTGTTTAGGTTGAATTTTTATTTTATTAGGTCTACTCATTAGATTCCTATCTTAGTGAGATTTTTATTTTCTTTTTATTAGCTTTCTTGTAGTCTATCTTTTTCTTTGTGCCCTTTGTTTGTAAAACCATTTTCATTTGTCACTATGGCGGATGAAACTCCATTTAGATCATTGACAATTGAGGAACAACTATATTTCACTAATAGATTTGCTTCCTATCATTCCAATGAATTTTTGTGTGCTCTTAGTGATTTCCAAGAGGAGTTGGGGGGTAAAGTTAGATGGGTTTAATGAATTCTATGCATGTGTGATTTCTATTAGACGATCATTATCAGGATCAATTCCTTTTAGTAAGACCCTTTGGATGAATTTTGAGGAAAGCTTCCTAACCATGACCCATAAGTGGAACGAATTAGTGGATTTGTATGAGCAAAAAGACCTAGTTTCTAAGAACATGGACTTAGAGTCAAACCAAGATTCTGAGACGGTTAGAGTTGAGCCACCTAGCTGCATGTCATGGTTAGGCACTACCATAATACAGGGTGAACACTTAGGTGATCTTGATGTGATGGAGGATCTAGCCGAGCATGATCACATTGATAAAAAAGACCTAGGTTTTATGATCGATGACGATGAATCTCAAGAAACACATGATGAATCTTTTGGGCAATTTGAATATAGCAGTTAGAATATTGAGGATGATCCTTATGATTCGGATATAGAAGTTGAGATGCCTAGTGAAGCACTTGAGATATTAGGGAAAATGTTAGGTTTAAATTCTACCAAAACCCATGATGAGGATATAGGTGATCTTGACACAAGGAATGATGAGGTTAGTAACATAAGCCCACTAAGTACCTCACAAGTCCTACCATCATTTGAGGCACACACACCGCCCGTGACTTACCCGGAAGAAGTTGAGGAGACTATAGGAACCCCAATAGAGGTAGAGCCCTTGGACCAAACACAACTAGAAGAAATAGGTTTGAATGCTTTTAGTGATCACGACCTTACTCTTAGTTCTAGGGAATTTCCTAGTTTTAATGAACCGGAGCCTCAACCAAAACCGTTACCTAATCTTCCATCCTTTGATGTGAATTTGGGAATTGAAAAAGGTCCCGATCCACCCATCAAACCATATAGTCCGGGTAGTGTTACGCTGAAGGTATTAGACTCTAATCCTTGTAGAGAGGAAGCTAATATAGGAGTGAACCATGACCTTACATACTTACATCACCCATTCATGATTGATCACAAGAAACATTATGGGTTTAAACCGGGTTTATTAGGTCAAGATGGATTCCCAACTAGGAATCTCTCGAAGTTGATAGAAGATGATCCCTTTTTAGGAGAAAACTTTAATTCACCCATTGACCAAAGTGAACTAGGTAAGGTTATGATGAAAGGAGCACACCCCTTTGAGTATATAATTCATCCACCACTCTTTCCTCACGCGGCATACTTCCACCGAGATGGTGTGTATCGCTACTATCACCCGCACTTAATCCTAAGTGTAGGAAAAACCTCTCCTTTATCCGTTAAATAAGGGTAGAGTCAGGCTCGTGACTCGAACAAAAACAAGCGCTTCTTGGGAGGCAACCCAAGCTTTATTTGTTTGTTTGTTTGTTTGTTTGTTTGTTTGTTTGATTTTATTTGTTTCCGTATGCAAGTTTAATTGATATTGTTTGTGCTCATGTTTCAAAGTAAATTGTGAAAATGCTTTATTTTGTTTTTAACTTCGTCTTAACTACATATAAAGGTATTTTGCAAAAGATAAGTGTAAGGGAATCCAAATTTGTTTACAAGAACAAGATTGAACATGAATCACAACAATATTAAATGAGCATGCATACTAGTAATTGTTAGAGTCAAATGCTTGTATCGAGTCATAATGAATATTTTGCAGGATTTCCAGGAAGTGAGGCATAAGTTTTTCCAGAAATTTTCCGGAAACTAACCATAAAATATCTGTCAGATCACTTCTGACGGCGTCAGTCTGACGGCGTCAGGAACAGTTTTCTGGAATTTAAAAAAAAAAAAAGTTTTGTTTTTCTTCCGGAATCATAAAATGCTTTATTAAATCTCTAACTTATAAACTCCAGGAATCTGCAAAATAATAATTCCACAAGCATTATATCCTTATACAGATTTATCCCGCCGATGTTATGCAGGTTTTCGTGTTTGTTTTCTCAGGTTTAACAGGTTATTTTGGACAAGGAGATGTATGTGGAATCTAGCTTTTGGCGCTGCTTTAGTCTTGAAGCTTCCACATTACCTTGGAAGAAGATCTAACCATGTTACCTCTTTATCCACCGAGCGAATCAGGGGAGTATTTGATTTCATTCTTTTACCTTATACTTTTACATCTTGTTATTTGAACATTGGGGACAATGTTCATCTTAAGTGTAAGGGGGGGGGGGGGGTAAAGTACGATACCTTAGAGAATGCTATTACGCTTGATTTTTCGTTTGTTTAATGGTAGATGTGTAATAAAACTGAGAGAAATACCTGTTAAGGCAATTTTAGTGCCAAATTTAAAATTTTTTACAACATATAGGAGTGAAACTTTGGTCTTAATGAGCGTCTCACGGATAGGAGTTATATGACTAGCACAAAACCGTACCACTAAAAAAATTTTCCACCCCCAAATATGTGAGGTTCGCCCCTAGAATTGGTAGGAAAAGCATTTATGCTATGATGTGTGTACCGGTAGCACTTAGATTCTAGAACTTGCGTTAGGACCATTCCGAGGCCACAAGTGAGACTACATTCGTGTAGTTAGATTTACTACATGATAAGAGGCATTAGGATTAACCCATTGTTTTACACCTGTGTTTTTGTTATAATTACATTGGCTACATTGGTCAAGTAATTCTTCCACACCCTTTGCGTTGTACTCATTTTTAGTACACAATACCCCTAGTACACCCCTCAGAGCCTATCTTTTCGTTTCTAACTTTAAGCATTTTACTTAAAGTAAGAATTTGTTTACACCCCACTTAAATGTACACCCAAATCGCCTTAGTCTACCTTGTATGCACTCATTTTTAGTGCATTATTGTGACAATATTTGTTTAAACCCCAAGTTAATTATCTAATTGATTACATGGTTGCTAAGTCGAGTCATATCCTTGTACATATTGTTTTGGGACGATTGGGACTCATGGGTAAAGTACTAGTGTAATGGAGTAATGGGGAAGAACAACATTATTACCCCCATATGTGCTAAATATTTTAAAAGTACTCCAAATGTTTCGATTATCTTAATTCGAGTCATTAGAATAGTTAATTGTAAAGTTATGTAAAAGTTCAAGTGTAAGGGGGATACAACCCCCCTGCGATGTATTATTTTGGATGGTAGGGCAAGAGTGTATGTAAAAAAAAAAAAAAAAAAAAAAAAAAAAAAAATTAGAAAAAACATACGGACTACCATCCCGTTTCATTTTATGTTTATTTTATCTTTTTGTTATTTTTTTTAATTAGCTTAAGTCGAGTCTAGTCTTGGCTTAGCAACGCCATATTGTACATGTAATTAATCAAGATCTTTAACTCGCCACCAGTAAAATATCCTTTATCCAACAAAACCGTGTTTATCATATCCCTACACCTAATGTTATAACCCGTTTAAAAGCCCTCTTTGATAGTTTATCTTAGGTGCTTACGCCTAGTGGAGGAGGTTTTTGATCCTTTCCCAAGCCTATGGTAATCTATTTGCTATGACAGGTAGTGAGAGATATTATTCATTTTCATTTATGAGATACACTTTTATGACACCTGAGAGATGTGAGTATCTAAACACTACTTGTGAGGTGCTAGTCTATAATCTCCGTGCTTATTATGATTAAAGTGGAATGACTATTTGTTGTAATTACTTTTATATTAGCGTTAAATGACCCCTAACTTGTATTTTGATTAGAATAAAAGCGCATTTGCTTGAGGACAAGCAAATCTCAAGTGTAAGGGTATTTGATGAAGCGAAAAGTGTACCGCTTTTAGGGGGTCATTTAAGCCCTAAATCGTATTTATTTGATCAAATATTTCCCTAAATCGTTCCTTTTGTCATTTTAGGTACTTTGGAGAAGAAATCTGGAAAAGGAAGCATTTTGGACGTTTTTGGAGCATAAAAGTGAAGAAAACAACAAAGTCTCAAAAATCTGCTGGAAAAGTACCGGTGACGGCGTCAAGCCCCAGTGTGACGCCGTCAACCCTTGATAAGCCAGAGAGGATTTTGGAAGATTAAAGGGGGACGGCGTCAAGAAGGCCGTCAACCCTTGACGCGCCAGAGAGGATTTTGGAGGATTAAAAGGGGACGGCGTCAAGAAGGCCATCAAGAAACCCTAACCGCGGCGAGGTGACGGCGTCAGCTCTATAACGTGACGCCGTCAGATCTGATTTTCTATATATATTCTCATAATTTTTAGTCATTAGTGTGCAACTTTGTGAGGAGAAACCCTAAGACGATTTTTCTGCCATTTTAAAGGGTTTTATACCCTTGGATCTCCCATGTTCAATTGAAGATAAGTAATCAATTAATCATTCAATATGTCTATGTGTTGTTTGATTATATCTTGTTCTTGTCTTTTATTTAACATGCTAGGCTAGATTTATCTTGTGTTTGCTTAGATCTAATGAAACCTAACTATTGATTATTGGTTGTTGGTGTGTTATTAATTGTATTGGATGATTGTTTATCGATGTTAGGCTTAAGAAAACTGGCTAACCTCCTATACGGTAACTTGCTTGAACGTCTTAAGAAACATGAACCAATGCGTACTAAGGTTATTATGGTTGTATTTAATGCATGAGCGAATTCTAGTGATCCCATGTTAGGAGCTTCTTAGCCGGCTCGACATAGGAGTGAAGTAGGAGCTTATAGAGTTGGGGAAGTACGTACGCCACCCCACGATTGGTATTAAGGAATACACCCGTCATCCACGCAATTAATACACACTAATCAACCGGTAAAAGATAGTTAGGGAGTAAGGAAATCTAAGTAAACACATTTCTCTCCATATAAGTTCCACAACCTTTTTATTTTCAGTTATTTTATTTTATTTGCAATTGTAGTTATTTGGGTTAGTTGACTAGCAACTAATTCCGCCCACTCCTTCAAACCCGAGATTTTACTTGCTTTTATAAAAATATAAAAAAATACAAAAAGAATCTTCCCTCACCCTTAGACCTATTAGAGTAGTTTTTCAATCCTAACGACACTATTCCCCTAGAGAACGATCAATCCCCCGGTACTTGCCACTACACTATACTACATCGGTCAGGTACACTGCCTGGTGGGGATTGCAAGCCTCTTGAGATCCCTCGAGAGGTAAAACCTGTTGTAAGGTTGCAAAACCACGCATCAGTCCACGGTGGTGGAACGGGCACATGTTGCACTTGGGTAACGCTCTAGCATACCCTATCTTTGTACTGGTGCCTGTAGCATGGACTTTGGCCACTTTTTATCGCTTGTTCGGACCAGTATTACACGGTTTTTGAGGTGATCTTCCCATTTCCTCTTGTTGTCAGCCACCTTCTCGGTGCTAGTCCCGACTACTGGATCCATCGGCTTGTTTTCCGCATCCATAGGCTCCTGGAGATCAGTTGTCTTGGAGGTAGTGTCATTACCCCTAATGTAAGGTATTAATCCTCCAAGGTATCTCTCTCGTAGTCGAGCGTCCGTCTAGACCATCTCTGGACCTACCAGTGTCATCCCTTGAGATTGCTGGTTGTATGTAGCAATATCGGTACCCTGCACCTTGGGGTTCCAAGATTTTACCTCCAGCTTTCTGATTTCATTTTAAGGGCAATACTTTCTGAACACCATCTCCTTGAAATGTTCCCATGGCATTGCGTACGCAACATCAATGCCTGCAGACTTCAAATAGTTGTTCCACCAGGTTAGAGCAGCATCCGTGAAGGTGAGTGATGCATACATAACTCTGTCTTCCTCCGCACAACCACACGTTCGAAACACAGTCTCCAGCCTTTCAATCCATCTAATCAAGGCAATAGTTCCTTCAGTTCCCTTAAGACCTCCAGTAATGGTCTTTCGAAACTCCTGATAGGTGCAATTGCGGTTGCTGTTGTCCTTAGGTTTTGAGCTTTCGATATCAGCAGTCGAGTTGTTGACATCCGCTGCAGCTAGTGTTGCTGCCACACGGTTATTAACTAACTGATCTAGCATGGCTTGATTTATGATAAGCAGATTTGCTTCATTCCCAGTTGGGAGAGTGGTAGCAACAGGTTGACCATGAGTGGCCTTGGCTGTCCTTCCTATAGGCATCATTTATCTACACCATAAAAGATGATGATGAATGAGATTTCAAATTGAAGAATGATGTCATACGAGTTTTATAATTGATAAAACACATTTTGAAAGAGCAGTTCTTAAAGGAAGATTATCGAAGAAGGAGGTGTAGTTGTGTATGTACTCCTACATATGTTTCAAGTGTCCAACGACATATCCTAGTTGTCTAGGCTGGGTAGAGCTTGATGTTTAACATCAGGCGAAACTTATAGATTTAAGTATTCGATTTACTTCAAGTCTTGCTTAAGAGACGTTTTGACCTAAATTGTTGGGCCAATGGTTTGAAATGAATAAATCAGTCGGATTCTATGCTGAGAAATGTCTTACTTGCTACTAGCGAGAACTGTGTAAGAAAGTATGTTAAGACTTCTAAATATCTCGACATGGAAATGAGATCTTATAGAAAAACGATGAGACCTTACAGTCTAGACTCCTAGAGTGCATCATGTTTAAGGAATGAAGATGATAAATTTTACGTCGACGAACCACATCGGAGTGTGATATACTGATATCTATATTTTGAGGCGGAGGCGTTTGATTGCCTCTAAGGTCCGGTTTAGTGAGTAACGGTGTTTTGATAAAACTTCTCGTCCTAGGTTAGCTTGTATTTCTAAGGGACTAGTGAAGGGTTTGGTATCTGCCCTATGATAGTGGTTTGAGTTATTCCGTGATGCTCTAAGGCTCCTGTTAGGTTACTAGTCAACTCCTGGTAAGTCTCCGGGTCATTAAAAATTTAGTGGTTCACTCATTGTTTATTCCTGCTTAGGGGTCCTTCTTGTGCTGCTAGTGTTTTATCCACCTAGGGTACATAAGCAAACTTTTCTCTCCGCAGATGTTTATGGCGTGGCATTTCGATATCCAGTATACACCGGGGATACTGTCAAAATTTTCCAAGTTTTGTGGGCATCGGGTCACCCAAATTAGTATGGGAAGTCTCATAGGTCTAGATTACGGCCTGAAAGAATGGTGTTGATTGCTACTAGCAGCCAATCAGTTGGCTCAGTAGGGGATTAAGCACCAAATGCGGAGGGTATAACTTTGCAGAAAAATGCTGACTGCTACTGGCAATCGGCCAGTTAGTTTATTCGAGTGCTCAGCGTCCTGTGCAGGAGGTAAAATTTTCTATTAAGTATCTGAATATAACCATTGCAGCTACTTGACACATTTGCTATAGAGCAAGAATATGTTTTAGTCGCATACGGGGTTATGAGCTACCCAGTAGCTATCAAATTTAAAGATTGGTCAGATTGATGTTGAAGCGGTTTAGAATCGGAGTGGGATAGTGTACAATGAGAGGCTAATCGGTGGAGTTGGTTCGATGACGGTTGGTGATACAGCTTATCCTCTCGGATTAGAACGTGGTATGAGACAAGACAATTTTTCTATGTAGTAAGATGGCATCAAAGTCTATTTGGTTACTGTACTTCTAGCACGGATACCCAAGTCTCATACTACTTTTATATACCACACACACGAGTTTTGGTTTTTCGGAATGGAGGCAGAAGATTTGCCTTGTGGCAAGAATTTAGAGTCACTGTGCCTAGTATATCGCGGTTCTACCTGGATTATACGTGGATGATTGGGCTACATATGGTTAAGATTTTGTAAGGAAATACTGGGTTTAGTTGCCAGGAAATTTATCGGTTATTTGTTGGTGGGGTAGTAGTAAGAAATATTTTTCGAGGGGGTAGTTAGTGTATAGTTTGATGGTGAGGTAATTTATAGAGCGGCTTGTAACACGGATTATAGAGAAAATATATTTTATTATTTGCGAGATGGTGGAAAAGTTGTTGTTTGATTAAATAGTGAAGTAATTTTGTAGGGTAAAAAAAAATGATATGTGAAATACCCGTAAAATAGTTTGTAGAGTCACAGTGACATGGTTTATATTTTCCTGAGGTAATGACTAAAGTGGCTTATAGGAAAGCAAAATAATTTATAATTTGATGGTAAAACTAGTGGGATGATCGTAACAGATTTTATACATTGTTAATTATACTATTTGTTGGTTGGTGAATTAGTAGTAGGACAACGAATTAGTTTATTACACGGTAGCACTATAGTTTGTAAAATGGACTGTGAAATGTTTTATAGGGCAATAAGAAAACAATTTGTTGTTTATGAGGTAGTAGTAAGGTCGAAATCTCCAATTTTATGATATAGTAGTAAAATAGTCCGTAAGATGATGAAAAATTGATTTGTAATGTATTGGTGAAGTAGTTCATAAAGTGGTAGTTACGCAATTCTTATTGTCTTGTAATTCTGTGGCTAAGGTGGCTTTTTTTTTTTTTTGATGAACAAAACTTTTTTTTTTTTTTTTTTGGTGGCTTTTTTTTTTTTTTGATGAACAAAACGATTTATAGGACATTAGTAAAATTGGTAGGGTGACTATGATATAGTTTATAAAATGATAGTGAAGCCATTTGTTTATAAGAGAAGACAACGGTGAGATTTTGGAAAGACAAGGAAAAGTCATCATACGAATGGATAACGTCATCGTAGATTATGAAAGAAAAGGGTTTAGTTAGTAATAGGTGACAAAATGAGCTTGTTATAGATTAAGAGTTGATTACAAGATCAGAAAATTACAAGCTTCCTAATAACATCCTATACTTACTGAGAACTCCTCAGTTAAGTGAAATATGACAACCAAAAATCATGTCTAAGACTGGCCCCTGGTCCTGTCCAAGTGCCGGAACCTAAAAGCATACTCCTCAAGCTGTGCCTCAACCTCGACAAGGCGAGTCCTCAATGCTAAGTTCTCCCTGCGGTGTGCCTGATCTGCCCTCAACAATGCCGCAACCTGGGCCTCGAGGATCAACATCCTCCCATGCATCACCTGGGCTGCTTCTTGGGCTACAACCTATGTTTGTTCAAGTCTATTCGATCTGTCACCCAAGTCAAGGATGTCTGGACTGTTGGAGTGTGTCCTAGCATAGAGTCTGCTGAAGTCGTCATCGTACTGCTCAAAACGAGCCGGATGTAACTCGTCAAACAGGTCAGAGTGGAGACCTAGTATATCAGTCTGTAAATCTAGCTGGGTCTGAATCTGTGAGATAGTATCGGTCTCTGTAGCTGCTGACGATGCTACTGGGAGTGGAGAATCTGGGGGTACAAAAGACTGTGAGGAAGGCACATAATCTGGGCTTCCAATAGCAGCAGTGCGACTGATCATACGCGGTATCTCCGCGTTATCCCCTGTCTCATCCTGAGCTCTCCTTAAGCCTTCTCTAGCCTCAAAAGTACTAGCACATCCTCCAATATTATGCTAATCAGGGGCACAACTGCTCTCTGCTCCATACCCGAATCCAAATCAGCATCAACCCCTATACCCTCGGCAGGAGTACTCTCAGCTAACGTCTGCCTAGCAACTACCTGCTCAGCCTGTTCATCCTTTCTTTTTGGAACCTCTGCTGAGTAAGAGTCATTGGTCCTTCTGAGCCTCTGGCGTGGAGGTGAGTGGGTAGGCAAATGTGGTGATGAGGTGGGTGGTGGTGATGCTGGAGTAGTAGGGGTACCCATGCGGGTGCATAGGGACCTATAACGAGATGGAGATAACAGAAGAGTGTGAGCAGGGCTTTGAGTACCCTCTGTAGTGTGGGATGATGGTCTAGTAGATGGGTGTATAATTATGCGTGTAGTACGGCTAGGAATAGTAGGAGTAACCTGAGTGACTGGTGTGGTAGGTGTACCACCCCAGCCCTCTTCGCGACCTCTTTCGCTTTAGCAATACTCTTCCTACCTACCTTCTTTTTGTTGCTCGTACGTTCCTCATTCACCTTGCCTCTATTAAAAGCCTTCTCAACCTCGACGCCGTCAAATGCCTCTTCGAAACATGACTTTCCCTTTTTTTCTCAACCTATGACCTCCACTCCCAACCGAGCTAGAAGGCGACACCTCTCTCTTTTCCCTCCTTGTCGACAAGATTTCTTGTTCTTCATTATCATTTTCGCACTGTAGTTCTGTGACTCCAACGTTATCCTTCTGTTTACCACTACTTTTACCTACTAACCTCGAACCAATTTTAATTTGATTATATTCCTTCTTTTTGATACCAGCGTGTGTACTTTCATCCATCCTATTATTCAAGCCCAAATCGCTGTCCATTACAAGCCCATCATCCACGTTTCCCCACACGACTTTTTACTTTCTTGAGCCGCCAATGTCTTGGATACTTCAACTTCTTCCTCAAACGTCTCACCAACTATAGTTGTAACACCCCCAAAATCTGGCTTTGCGGAAGCATTTGGGTCATGGGGTGCTACTGGAATGGAAATCATATCACAAGGTAACAAAGAACGGAATACACACTCCGTCAAAATACATTCAATAGATTAAATCAAACTTTCATTTAAGATCTTTATTTACAAGTAAGCCCAAGAGTTTAGTGGTCCCTCAAAAACAAGTTTTAAAAATGTGTGAAAACATTTTGGTAATTTGTTTAAGTCCATCGCCTTGCCATGCCTTGCCAATAACGAGTTGCCTAAACACCTGAGAAAAACATGCTAAAAGTCAGCTAAAAGCTGGTGAGTTCATAGGTTTAAATTAAAGCAGTAAACAATAAGTTGGACCAACAGATTTGCATATGAACATTATGATGTATATAATGTCACATAAAAGAAATAGTCTATTATGCTAGCACTAAGTTCATGCAACCGAAGCTATGACAGTTTTGCATACTCTAGGAGCATGTTAAATATAAAGGCCCGACAAGTGTTTATCTCAGACACTTGTATTTCGACATGGTATACGTTCGTTTGCCTATCCGGTCAAATCAAAAGGGGACGTTACTCCCAATAGATCTATTTATAACATTCTTGCTTCCCAACGGGAATTAACGGTTCATGAGTTTGGGCAATAGGGGACATAACAGGGCTTAGGCTAACCTACGTAATAGTTTGAGAAAAACAATAATAATGGTCCATAAAAATAGTTTTTGCATGTTTCTCACCCCAATTGTAAAACAAGTATATATAGAGTGGGGCTATAAACACCACCTTAATAGGGCAAACAGTAGATGTAGTGAACCAAAGGGTGTACAGCACCAACACACGACCTAGATTAATAAGGTATGTTTTAGTTCACAGTCTAAATCAAGTTTCCATCAATTTAATTCAAAAGTTTTAAAGTGTTTATGTTGTTGTTGCTTGTGTGGCAGAAATTAAGTTTAAAAGTATAGTGATTTGTGGGTATTGGCTCTTGGAAGTGTTTAGGTGTATGACAAGAAAGACATCGAAGACGAATAAGATTTTGATTGACAATAACCAAAAGATGATGAATGAAAAGTGATTATGAACGATACTAAACGTTGTCGAGATATGGAATGTCATTGTTAAGGGTGAGTAAAATCGTCGCAATAAAACATATAATTAGTTATATATGGTTTGTATTGTCGGAAAATTATGTGTAAGTGATGATTTTCGTTTAAATAATTTGTGTGTTCGAAAACTAACGTATAACGGTTGTACATAAAAATGTATGTTTGTCCCGTTTTAATATAACAAGCACATTTATTTAATAGAAGTCAGGCATGACCCGTATATATGTGTTGATCACAATTATACATGTTTAAGAAATAGTCGTTCTAAAATCGTTATATGAACTTAGGTATATTTTCTAAAACTCCGTCTTATATGTTCACAATTTAATAAACCATTTAAGTAAGTTGATCATCCACTAGTTTAATTTAAAACGAAAGTTTTTATGCAGCAAATGTGTAAGTGTTTATAATGACGGGTGTATATACACATGTGTATATGTGGTTTGTGTCGAGTTTTAATTTTGTCAAAAATTATTGTGAGTTTATGACGAGCTTTTGTGAAGAGGAATAAATCGAGATCGAGTTGTGAGATGATTTGTTTACGAGATCAGGACAATACATATTTTAAACAACGACCACATTATAAACTTTTGTTTTGTCGATTATCGATGTGTATATATGCGACTAATATACATACGTCTCTATTCCCTTGTTGGGCTGTGGCCCAACCTAAGTCAAAGGAGGGGGGCGGGGAACTCTGACAGATTGGGCGGTGGTATTGACCACCAAGGCACCATGTTGGGCCTGGTGGGCTGCAGCTAGTCACAAAGATAATGCGCTATTGGATTGGATTAAATCTACTAAGTGGGCTAGACCAGTTCTGAGTGGGCCGAGTGATCTTCTATTCGAACATATACACAACCCGAATTGGAGCCTGCAATATTTAGATTAGCACACACGCAAGTCCATAAGGGACTTGTGCTTTGTCCTGGAAAGTATTATAGACAAGTTTGGTTATTTCCTTCGAACTCACATTTGACACAAGCACTCCTTGGCGCCAAAAGTTTAGGTTGTGCTCGAGTACGACTCGACAACACGACTTCATGGCCACAAGCTTTGTGCGAGGTGAGGGAGTTGAGTTCGACACCATGGTTTTACTAGGTACGATATAACCATATTTAAGGCTTTTGATGCAAGAACAACTTGGAAAGAAAACAATCTAACACCCTTTTTGGGTTTCGAATACCGAATGAACTACAAAACACCCCATTGGGGTTCTGGTGTGACCCGAACGCAACTGGATGGCCCTTGTGGGCTTGAATTCAAACTCATACAATCAACACTCCTTCGGTTTCTTGTGGGATCGAGTTAAGGCAGAACAAGGATTAACCCAAGGCAGTCTCACCCTTCATAGGTGGCTGCCAAGTGTGGAGTACACCAACTAAAAATTTGACTTCATCAAACCCCTTTTAGGGTGGTTTTTCCTCGATTAAGGATCACCACAACACACCCTATTTGGGTGGATGTTGAGTGAGTTTCGACGGGACCCAACTACAACTTATCACACCCTTGTTTGGGGGCGGGGCGGGTTACGTGGCTAAAATAATTTCAACACACCCTTTGTGGGTGTGGTTTTGCTCGAACCAAAGTCAACTGTGACCTGCCCTATTTTGACCAATTTCCCAGGCCTTAACCATACTAATTTGAGAGGGGCTTTGACCCAAATGCATGGAACAAAAACAAATTTTCCAGGCCTCCATTCGAGACCCCTTTTAGCCCAGTTTCCTAAGGACTATTAACTGCAACAACATCGTTTGATTCAAACCTAGATTGAACAACAACAACTACGAGAAACAGATTCAAGCTAGTGAGCCAATATTCAGGTTTTAGATTTAGTTTCCACAATCACAACAACAACAACATAACATATCGTATACAGGTTCCAATCGACACATTGAGGGCACGATTATAAAACTAACATGACCCAAATCAATTCATTCGAATAAAAATTAATTGACTGAAAATATTTAAGATGGAAAAGAGTTTAATTCCTTATAATAACAACGGGTAACAAGAAAGACCAAGAATCCTAACTCCGTTTCTGGCAAGCCGACTCAAACCCGAACCAAGCAAGTAACCACCATAGCTTCGCTTTGAGTATCAATGAAGTGTTGAGATGTGGTCTTGCTTGTGGGTCGGTTTGTGATTAAAAAGAAGGAAAAATGGGCTGATTTGACTCCTCCTTTCTTGGCTTCGATCCTTGAGGTGTCCAAAACGAGTATCACTAGCTATCTCTTGACATTTTTAAGACCCATCCGTGACTCTTCATAGGAAGGAGAGAAAGGGGGAAAGTGACGGATCTAGATCGGATTTGGAAGCTTCTGTTTGGAGGGGGAGGCAGTCGAATAGGGTTTTGGGGAAAGGATAAGACATCCAAAAATTAATATGTGTGTATATGTGTGGATGGAGGGTGTACAGAGAAAAGAAAAAAATAAAATAAAAAGTAAGTGTAGGGTTTGTTTTATTGAATTTAAGTGTAGTGTGTGTACCCCGTGTCCCGCTGAGCTGAGGTGAAATCGAGTTTTCCCGGATTCGATATAAACATGGAAAAATAAATTTCGGAGGCGTTTTCACAAAACTGACATAAAATAGAGTTTGTTGACTCAAAAATAAATCCTGAGATTAATTCGTCATTGATGTGGTGTCGGTACGCGTGTTGTGTTGTTTTTCCGGGTGAAACGAAATAACCTCTCGTTTATATTATGTTATAGTCTGTAAATGTGAGAATGTGGAAAATTTATCTTTTCTGATAAAATCAAATGGTTTTGGTGAGTTATTGTATGGTACAGTGTGCGGGTTTGTTTTCCCGAAATAGTTATGTAGGTTCATGTATGCCTAATTTTATCAGTCCGGTAATAATAAATTAACATTTATTATTTAAATGTTTGTGGAAAATTACCGTTTGTCACAATAGTTTCGCCGGTGAACCTAGACTCTTCATCTGCTCCACGTTTCCGGTTACCGGAATCCATGTTAGGGCTACACCTGCCATCGTTATTCTTCCCAGAGACACGACCCTCATCCTCTTCATCGTCGCTTGTTTCCCCATCCTCACTGCGTACCCCCTCGTCCTCCTTATCCTCCTTATCAATCTGCATCTTGTTACCCACCATGTTGGCGTCACCCTCATTCTCTTCGTTCATAACCATACCTGTTTCCTGCATATCCAGAATAGCTATGTCACGAACTTCCTCCACAACATTTACCTTATGTTCTTTCCCTTTAACCTGAACAATCACATCTTCCTTTATCAGCCCCTTAATTGATAGTATGTATATGTACCCTGTCGAATATAGCATTCTGATTACCCTCCATTCTACAGTTTTGCATCCCCAAAATCGTACTGTGTAACGCCGCGATTCTCCAAAACGTGTTCTCTCCCCAACACGAGACGGGAATGCAAATAATGCTAATCCAAGTCATCATCCCTGATGACCTTTGTAGACTATCCCTACTTCTTATCTTGTGTACCCATCATCTTAATCTATGCTCTGTATCCTTTGAAACGTTTTTCGCGATTTCTTTATTTTCTAACACCACCAACACTTCTAATCCTCCAAGCATTTTCACTTCATGTAATTTAGTCAAGAAACATCTCGCCTTCACCTCTCCAACCGCACTTCTTCCAATCATCTCATTGTTTAAGTCTTCTTCTTCAGACTCAATAACCCTTTCCGTACTGTTAGGCTCTTCGCGAGGCTTGTTCCTGTTTTCATTGTCACTCGTATGTATCTTATCTCCATTTTTTGTGTCAGTGTTAGCATTAACATCATTCTTGTTACGCCCTCCATTGATTACATCAATGTATCTACGCTTATCACGCTCACCCATACTTCCTTTTGTTTCATTCCGAACACTCCATTGTACGGTTCTACCTCTGTTCCTCACTCCCTCTCCAACATGACCCGGTTCTCCTTTTACGTGACTTTTCCTATCATAAGCCTCATATACCCTAAAAAGTTCATTCCCGATCTTGATTTTTTGAAGCTGTCCTAGTAGGCTCTCAGCATCTTTGACGTACTTAAACTGGACAAAACCGTATCTCTTTCCATTACGCAATCTCTTCTGTACCATGAACATATCAAATACCTTCCCGAACTTCTTAAATATCATCCAAAGTTTGCCTATTCCCCAATCATCCAGAAAATTAAAAAACATGAACGATGCCGACGAATTGCTTTTCCCACAGGTGTAATTAGTTCCTAATTGCTTGCCATTGTATTGCCATTTATTTCCTATGTGCCTCGACCTCACACTCTCGCTCAAATTTTTTTCTTTTCCACGCTCTCTCACCGGGAAGTTACTAGCCCAAGTTTTCTCTCTCACATAGTTCGTTTTTGGGGTTTTAAAGTGTCATGGTGTATATTTGTAGAACTAATTTTTTTTAACATGATGCAAATCTACTTTTTACAACGATATGGTGTAAAAAATCTAAAATAAAATATCATTTTTAGTGATCAGTAGGTGTATTTGTTTTATACCGTAATAGAAAACAAACTTTAACCGGTGTATATTTGTAGAACTAATTTTTCTTAACATGATGCAAATCTACTTTTTAAAACGATATGGTGCAAAAAAATCTAGAATAAAATATCATTTTTAGTGATCAGTAGGTGTATATTTTTATGGGAGAATTGCATATATACCCACTAAAACTCAAATACTTGCATATTTCTCCAAAATACAAGTTTTTAATGCATGATGTACAATGCAAGTTAAGCATGTTTTGGGTATATATGCAAATATGCAAGTTTTAGTGGGTATATATGCAATTGCCCCTATTTTTATTAATTTGGAGATCATGCTGTGAATATTGTAAAGCATAGGAATGTGGATAAAGATACGGATGAAAATAATAAGGAAATTAGGGCTAGTAATAATGAAGGAAATGTTGAACATAAGGAGTTTGAAGGATATATGTTGAATAACAATGGGATGATGGAAAATGATAGGGGTAATGTGCCTGATGTGTTTGGAGATTATGAAAATGAAGAAGCTAGAGGTGTATGTGGTATAGGTGACCAGAATGTAAATTCAGAAACCACTATAAGTGAGCATGTTGTTCATAACAATTGTGATAATATGAGTATTAGAAATGAGGTTAGTAGTGATACAAAGTTGTCTTATGTTTTTGTTGTTGTTACTAATGAAAATAAGATAGATAAAGCTTTATTTTATGAGCCTACTGAAATAACTGATGAAGATAAGGAGGTGGTCATATTCAATGAGGAAATTGTTAAAGTTGGAAGTGAGAAATAGGAGGACACTCTGTGAGAATATTTGTAGGCTATAAGATGAGTATTAATGAACTGAGGTACAATTTGAGAAGAATGCTGTTTAAACATGGACCGAAGGAGGTTGTTCCTTATAATAATGTCTTTGTATTGTTTAAATTCCATGACACTGAAGGAATGCATAAAGTACTAGGAAATGGGCCTTGGTTAGTTAATAATAAGCCATTGATAGTGCAAGTATTGGATCCTAAGGTGTGTTTGGATAAAGTTTGAAACGCCCGACATAAGACTTTTTTTTTTCCTGGATGAACGATATGCCATATCCTTCCATGAAGATACGCCGTATCCCAATGACGTATACAACAACATCTGTAATATAACATATAGACTTATACATATATTTGAAACGTTCCTGTACATAACCATGGCAACGGAAGCACGTTACTTGCAAAACTAGGGAGTATGCCAAACACTCCCTTATACGACTCAAAACTACATAACTTGTTCGTAAACTACTAACACGACATAAAACTGAACATAAACGTATTTTGACACTACATAGACTTCTGAAAATACATTAGGGGCGTTACAAGCAATATCAAAGAGTGAGTAAGAGTCGCTCGTAACCTATACCCGAGCGTAGCCGTTAATCTCCCAAAATGCACTCCTACATGCTATCTACAAGCCCCATCGCCTATCTTCATTTACCTACATAAGACATGAACTGAGAACGGTAAGTCCTTGTGACTTAGTGAGTGAACGGAACATATACATGATAATACTTGTAATTATAACTTGAACATAAAAGTAAACAATCATGGCATAAATGGTACGACTTATAGTCGTGTTAATACTTGTACATGACATGAACATGAATATGATTTTGGTTCTGAATTTCATGATCTCTACATAAAATTTAGGCCCGTGCTTATCTATGCTCGGGTCATCCACGAAGGATGTTTCTATAGGAATTCCCCGTCTTGCTTTTCTTAGGCACGCTTCATGACTTGTGGCGCATTTCTTGGGCACCTTATACTTGACAATAATGCTTCTTGTGAGCATTCTAAACATGGTTTGTTTCGGCTATATTCTAAACCTTGCATAAGTTCTATCATCATGTCAATTCTTGAGACATGAAGCTAAAATCCGTTACTCACCTTTAAATCTTGTTTTATTCTTCCGTAAGCTTTCCACGAGCACCTAACCACATAATAACCATTCTAACCTTATTAGAACTTGCTAATACACTTATCTAACATGTATTAAGTCTAAACAACTTAAATATGATCACTTATGGTACTATTTCATCATGTAACACACTTTTACAAAAATACTTTTAGTGCAGAATTTCCTGGGTTGCTGCTGTATTTTGCACTTTACACCCATTTAACTTCTATTTGAGCCAAAACTTAAAGAATAACAATTAAAGTAGACAGAGGGCTACAACTTTCGTTTAGACCTCAACTTAATCCGACAAATGGTCTGGTTTCCACAGCCGTATGAAGTCTGCGCAAAAGTCAATTCAGCAAGCTGATCTAAACTTGTAACGTGTCCAAAACGACCCAAAACTCATGATAAGGTATTCCACTTATTACCAAACTTAATTTACAGCTTATATAACATGTCAAGATCATTTTTCATTAGGCCCATAAGATATTTTACTAATTTAAGCCCTTAATAAGCTTGTTCCAAACACCCTTTAATTTACATACTTAAACATAATATCCAAACTATACATGATTCTATTACTCTTATCCATAATCAAAACACATGATATCTAATCATAACTTGACAAATTCTGAACATGATCATATTCTAATTCATAATTCATACTAATATTGGTCTATGATCATAAAACATGATAAACAAAACTAAATTCTCTTAAACATGCTTAAACACTTAAAACTTCCAATTCTACCATGATTCATGAAATTATAACTTGTGGTTAACTAATTACCTTGATGGAGATTATCTTTTTAACAGATTTCCTTGATCATGAACACTCTTGCACAATGATTCTTGAAACCCTTATATCAATCTTAGCTTAATAAAAGAACTAGTAAGATTTTTCCTTCCTTTTTATCCTAGCATGCCACGTTCAACATACACATGTATATATGTGTTTATATTTTGTAATCTCTGAGTTTTCTTCATCAGCAGCATTTTAGACCCAACATTAAGTGTTGATACTCATGCTTATCTTGTAAGTTTCAAAATTTGGCAAGGTTAGTCCCTATCGTTAAGTATTTTACACCGTTAGTCCTTTTTGCTAACTATTTTGCATTCTAGGTCCTTATCTCTATAAAATACTAACATAAAGACTTTTCTACTTTTCTAATAGCATATGTAATTCTATTTCTGAAACTTATAAAAATCAGGGTGTTACAAAGTTGAACCAGAAGTTTTGCCTTTATGAATTAAGCTGCATAACTTGTCTGTTGAAGATTGGTCCACTAAAGGTATCAGTGCCTTAGCAAATAGATTGGGTAAACCATTAATGATTGATGCTATGAAAACTAGTGTATGCCAGAATGGGAGAGGAAGTTGTGATAAACCCATGATACTTGTGGAGGTAAATGCTAATAGAAAGTTCACTGATAAAATTGAGGTTATATATAGATATGCCGAGAACAAGCAAAAAGGAGTTAAGTGTGTGAATGTTGAGTATGTGTGGAAACCAATGGTGTATGACATTGTAAAGTCTTTGGTCACTTAGAAATTATGTGTAAAAAGAATCGAGTGTCTAATGAGGAAAGGGTGGAAAATAGTAGTGATATTGATGTTGTTCCAATGGAAAGTTTTGAGAAAGAAGGTTTTACAAAGGTGACTTATAGAAGAACAAATGAAAATAGTTGTATGCAAGGTTCTATAATAAAGGTGGTTTGTGGTTCAAAGGTGGGTTTGGAAGAGGTCCTAATACTCAGAATATGGGTATCAACAAAATAGACAGGGTAAAGAGTTTAGAAAGAAAAATGTAACAACTGCTCAAAAGGAACCTGGGGCACCAAAAAAGGATCTAACTACACATGGAGGTGAACAAGTAAAGTGTCCAACAAAAGATTCATCTGTGAATCCAAAGAAAGCTAGTTGGACTGTCAAAAATGATACTCGTATTTTAGAGGCAATGAAGAGAAGTGCAAATAAGTACTCAGTGTTAGATTGTTTAAAGGGAGATGAAGTACAAGAATTGAATGGGCAAAAGAAGAAAGAGGGGATGGATTGGTTTTTGAGTAAGAAGATTCAACCTTCTATTCAAGAATCAAGATTCTGAGACTCTGCTATGATAAAATACTTTAAAAATATGTGGGAAGAAATGTGTGAAGGAACTGGAATTGGGTATGAAAATGTTGAGGATGTATTGAATTATGATGATGATGAAATTGCTAGAACCATGGAGGAAAATCAGATAGAGGGTCTAGTTGAAGATGTTTTGTCTGATTAATTTGTATTATTCAATGGGTCCAATGGAGTTTAAAATTGCAACATGGAATATGAGAGGTTTTGGGAAGGAATTAAGACAAAAGAGGTGTAGAAGCTAATCAATGAGGATCATCTTAGTATTTGTGTTGTTCTTGAAACTCATTTGAGGAGCAAAGAAGCTAAATAAACACTACAAAAAAAAGGCTTTCAGAGACTAAAAAACCAGTCTCCGATACACCATGATCAGTTACGAATGGTCGATCAAGGACTGATTTTGCTAGTCACTAATCAGTTACAACAGCTTAGTTATGGAAAGTGACGTTATCAACTGAAATTCAGTCCTTGTTGTATCGAACCAACGAGGACCAAAGATCAGTCTCCAAAATAAAAAAGTCAGTCCTTATTTCTATGGGTTGGTATCATGTTATTTCAGTCCCCAATGCATATTATCGGCGACTGAAAAGTCAGTCGCCAATACTATGTTAGATCAGTTACTAACACATGGATTTAGGGACTGAAAATTAGTCCATAAACATTGTTTATAGTCCCTAATACGTTTCGTTGTTTTGTAGATTACCGTACCAAATCAGTTTCTAATAATAGGATTTAAAAACTGAACGTTTTCAGTCCATAAATTGCTTCTATTAAAAACTAAAATTTAGTCTCAAATCAGTATCTGATAAACAGATTTAAGGATTGATTATGAGTCACAAAAAACAGATGAATTAGTCCTTAATTTATTTTTCTAGTGACTGAAAATTAGTTTCAAAATATATGTTAATCGATACAAAATAACATTCAAATCAGTCTCCAATATGATGGCGCCGTGTAACACCCCGAAAATCGGGTACAGCAGAAGCATACATGTCACTGGGGCGCTACTCAATTGGTATCACAACACAAGGTACAAAGAACGGTTTTACCTTAACCGTTTAGAATAAAATTCATTATCAAAACATTGAGTTTACATCATCTGAAAAATAGTGCGGAAGTAAGGCCCAAAATGATTAAAACGGTCCCAAATAAATATATATCAGAGTCGTCTATGACCATGCCTCTTGCCAAGCGCCTCCAGAAATAAGCTATTGCATTAAACCTGAAAATACATGCTAAAAGGGTCAGCTTACGCTGGTGAGTTCATAGGTTTTAGTTTAAAACAGTTTGGTTAAACCAAAAGGTTTCCAAGTTCAAATCATCGTTCGCAAACAAGTCAAGTCTAACGTAGGCAAACACTGCCCAAATCACGGGTTAATAAAAAGTATAATAGTGGACCAAGATAAGGGATATGCAACCCATAATAAAATAGTTTATTGCGCTAGCTCTAAGTTAAATGCGTGCTAGAAAGCACGTACAGGCATGCTAGAAAGCATGTAAGGCATGCTGGAAAGCATGTTAAATGCGTGCTAGAAAGCACGTTACGGCATGCTAGAAAGCATGTTAAATGCGTGCTAGAAAGCACGTTACGGCATGCTAGAAAGCATGTTAAGGCATGCTGGAAAGCATGTTAAATGCGTGCTAGAAAGCACGTTACGGCATGCTAGAAAGCATGTGAAAATATAGTGGAGCTTAGGCTAACTATGCAATAGTTGCAAAAAAATAGCGTTGGTCCATAAAATAGTTTAAATGATTTCACTCATGAATACCAGATAAATCACGTAATGCCATCAAATAACCAGATAAATATATCAACTAAATAGTTAAAATAGAGCAACCAGTTCACGTATTCCAAATAAACAGTCATGAGTTTAGTTAAAAACGAGCATGTATTCTCCCCCGAAAATAGTTAGAAAACCGGTAAAAGTAGGGGCCATGAACTCACCTTAGTCACAGCAATGCAAGATCACAACTGACACGACTGACATAGAGGAGCAAAACATAACAATCTCAAGACGTACGACACGACGGTACACGGAGGTATAAGCACAGCGGTACACAACGGTTGAGGATCGGCACAACCTAGTACGTATACGATCATCTCCAAACACGTCTCGCAAAATAATAAAGTCTATAAAAGACAATGTGTCTTAGTTTTCGTGGATTACTCAGTTTTCAAAACTTATCAAAAGCTTAGTATAAATGTTTCGTGTGGTGTGGTAAGAAGACATAGACTCGACAGACAACTCACGCCAAAGAGAAGAGACATCAACAAACTCGAGAGAATATTGAAGAGAACTCAAACTAAGGAAGACCAATCTAGAAGTTAACGACAAACAAATACCTCGAATAAATAAATCAGCTTGCACGTTTCGGTATTTACCCCAATATCCCAAATAACTTGTATAAAACATAGATGTTTTATAATAAAAATAAGTTTAACTAATAAAATTAGTTTTTCTCAAGTCGTCGAGACTTGGGTTAATCAAATATGAAATTCCAATATTTAACAAGTTTTATGTTTCGTTATTGTTCGCGTAAATATTAGCTTTGGTTTTATTGAAGATTTTGTGTCCGGTCCGAGTTTAATATATTAAAGTCTTTTCGAGTTTAATATATTATACCGTCTCAAGTCTCAAAATGTTCAATAAGTCCAATACCTAATGTTGTAAGTCCGATAACGATCCACAATTGTCCAAACGAGACAAAACCATTATAAGTCCAAAGTCGAGTTGTAATCTACATTCAAATCTAATTCACAATTTCAAGCATAATCCAAAACGTACCAATTTTATTATATCAAACTAATAACTCTAGTTAACCAAGCTATCTTAATTTCATATTTCATCCCACACATCAAAATAAGATTAACCAAACACAACATACGACCACCCTTGTGGTTATTCTTGCTAGACCAGGACTAACAAAACACCCTACATGGGTTGTTAAACCGAGACTCAACCAGAAGAGAAAAACAACCCTTGCGGGCTACTAGTATTCCGAGTACCAAAAGCAAGGCAACATCACTAATCCCGACAACATCAACAAAGACCACAACGACCATTGCCGAGACCACTTTGGTCTCGGATCAACTTCTACAAACCAAACAGCACCCTCGTGGGTGGCCTTGTGAACCGAACAACACCCAACACACAACAATAATAACATTACCGAGACCCTAGTGGTCTCGGTCTCAACCCAAACGCAACCAACTGGACTCGACAGCAGCCAAAACTAAACGGACTTCAATGAATATACGACTCGAGCCAGAAACGCAACTGAACCATACCGATATCGAAACTATCAACTGTGACTTTACACATCTATTCTAACCACACGAGTTTATATATCTCAAAAATGTTTTAAACTTCGTTTTTATAGTCTCAAAATTATATAAACCGATCCAAACTTGTCCTAGATCCACGAAAACAATAACAACAACAAGATAAATCGATCACTGTCAAAATAAAGAGTATCAAAAAGGTTTTTCTCGGTTTAGCAAGTCGAGAAAGGAGATTAGAACAAGTCGGTGGTGGCGCATAGTGACTGGAAAGCTCGAACCAAAATAAACTCCTTAAACATGGTGGCTGTGGTGGCGCGTATAATAGGGGTGGTGAGGAGTGACGACGCGTGTGCTATAACGAAATGATGGGGAGGTTAAGAGGAGCAAGTTGGTGGTGGCGGTGTGGTAGGGTGAGAGGCGGTTGAGCGCCGGTGGCTGGATTTTATGGCCGAAAAAATTAGGGAGGAGAGAGGAGAGTGAAGTGGGGCGGCTTGAAGAAGGAGATGGGTTTTAGAACCCTAAAAATGTTATAACAATATATTTATAGTGTTAGGGTTAGGGTAAATAAACTCTAGGGACCAAAGTGTAAATAACAAAATTTAGGGGTGGAGATGGAACTTTTACTGCAGGGACTATTATTGTCATTTTTGCTATCTTTCATGAAATGAGGTTCGGGGCTCGTTTAAGATAGCAAACGATCGATTCAAGACTCGGGAATATCACCATTGCGCTCAGAATAACTTTTCCAATAAAAACGACTATTCATACGCCTCGTTCCTCACGAATAATAAAATAATCAAATCAATTCGTCGGTTGTGCCAGTACGCGTTGTGTACGAATTTTCACGTTTCGCGAGATAGATTTCACGTTTTAGAGTCAAAAGAGTCCGGAAAGGTTCGTAAATGAAAAACAGAGATAATCTCGTATAGAAATAATTCTGGAAAATTACGAGTTGTTACAGCCTCACTTCCTTAACGGAATCACGACCTCGCGATTCAATTCGAGTTACCCGTTATGGTTGAAAAGAGATGAGTACATACACACGAGGATTCATCGTCACGTTCTCACGTGAATTCAGGACTTTTTTACGAGCTTCAACGAGCTTTGTCGACAGGGATGTGACTTTACTAAAGTCGTTCGATTTCACGGTTCATGATTTCGATAGGTTTCTCAACAAGGTTTAAACATTCATCAAATCTAGATGTCTCCCGGAGGAGTAGTGGTTGCCTCATCGGCAAGTCATTTCTTCATAATGCGCATAAAAACGTTGCGAACACTGCCGAGTCCTGACGGTAGTTCGAGCCTGTGTGCTACCGGTTCAACTCTAGCAAGATTTCAAAAGGATCAATACAGCGAGATTAAGCTTCCCACGTTTACTAAACGTATCACACCTTCTCAGGGTGAATCTTTAAGCATAATCTAGGTTTTAACGGGAAATTCAAGAGATTTACGTCATTTTTCAGCATAGCCGTTCTGACGATTCGTGAGCAGCTTGCGACTCGGTTATGATCTGAAGGATTTTCTCGGTAGTCTCGTGAACAAGTTCAGGGTCAGTAAGTTGGGTATCCCCAACTTCTATCAAATCGGCGATCGGCACTCACGACCATAAGGTGCCTCGTACGGTGCCGTGAAATACTGGAGTCGTAGGTATCGTTATAAGAGAATTTGGCCAACGGAAGGTGTCAATACCAACTATTGCCAAATTACGCAGGAACACAACATGTCCTCTAACACTTGAATGATTTTTCCACTTTGGCCATCAGTCTGGAGATGATACACAGTATTCATCTCCAAATCTGTTCTCATGGCTCTTTGGAGTGATTACCAGGAATCTGATATGAAACAACTGTCCCGAACAGAGAATGGTAAGAGTCGACACTCTATACCGGGAAGTGATTTCCGATGAGTATTGACGAGCAAGTTTGCCAATACTGTAGTTTCATTGATTAGAGAAGGTGAGTAGATTAGGTAGGATTATCAACAATAACTCTGGTAGTGGCGCGGGATTTACCTCCAAGGTTTCATTCATGATGAAATTAATTATCCGGTAAGAAGGCAGCAAGGATCACTGGTACTTCCGAGGGACGAGTGAAAGTCAGGTGGTTGTCCTAAGGAATCGCGGTTTCAGTTACTCCTTAGAGTCCCAAGATTTCTGTTGGGCGTGGAATCTCTGCCAAATAGAGAGTTTAGTGAGTTCAGAGTACAAATCTGAGGGAAGATGTTGATTGCCACAAGCAATCAGTTGATTGAATCAGTAATGTACAAGGTACTCAAAACGGAAGGGACAACATTGATTGAACAGTTTCGATTAAACAATCTCGATCGGAAAGATGAACATCATCGATTGAGCACAAGGCTTAGAGTAGAGGCGACTGTAGCAAGGCCACAACAAAACGAGGCCGAATAATAAATCCAAATCCAGGATGACGTCCAAAATCAAACAACTCGAGTTAAATCAGAATCAAGACTAATCCAAACATAGTCAATCTCGAATCCAAACGTAGTCAAAAATCGAATCCAAAAGTAGTCAGAATCAAATCCAAACGTGGCCAAAAATCAATTCTAAACGTTGCCGAAAATCAAATTCAAACGTGGCCAAAATCGTTTCCAAACGTAGCAAGAATTCAAAACAAAACGTGGACAAAATCGAATCTAAATGTTCCAGTAAGCTCGGACGGCTTATAACGCTCTCAAGGAGTTATAAACAAGTAACTCGGATTCAAACGGTGTCAATCGGATCTAACTCGACCCGATGCAAAATACGGCCAGACGGCGGCAACAGGATTTCCATATAATGGAGACGTATAGCGATGCCAAGGGCATTACGGTTCATGCGGTGTTGTGATGCCAGTGTGTAGTGTGTGTGGAAGTAAAATTCCAATGTCTATGTACCCACGCGAAACGGTACCATCCCAAAAATCAATGACCAACCCGGACATAATTCCATTATAACTACTCTGAGTATTGCAAAATTCACCTCTGAGTCGGACATAGGTGATCAGGCTATGTCCCACTGTCCCTGGTTGAATATAGGTGATCAGTCTATATTCACCCGAGGTTCAATGAATTTTGGAATGCTAAGCTTAGTTATACTAGTAGTATGTCCTTTATATCCAAAATCGTTCCCAAAAATCACGACGAGTATATAAACACGACGTTCAATAGTGAGATTACGCAAGGAAATAGCGTAACTCTGTGACAGGTTCGGTGCGTGCATAAGCATATGAAAATGCTTATAGTGAACAGCTAAAACGAGCGGATATAAAATATCCGAGAGTCAAGCACAAATCTCAAACAAATATAAAATCAAGTATCTCATCAAATAACTCGTCAAATATATCATGAACATCTCATCTAATATCATCAATTATCTCGTCTCATCAATCATGTCCTCAAACAAAATCATACGCGAGGCATCAGCTTGGCAGACAGGCACGTGACGGTCATAGGGTTAAGTTTTCATGAAAGTGGTTATAGTCCATGTAAAACCCAAAAATCTGAAACATGTAAAATGACTAAAATGCCCCTACAAGTTTAAAAATTGATTAAAGGGTATTTAGAGTACCATATTGATCCCAAAATTCAAGTAACAAGTTACACATGAAATGAAATAATTTTTACATGCCCAAAAATTATTGTCTCACCTAATTACATGTACAAAATACCCTAATGCCATTTTATTTAAGTTATTACATCTAAATTACAATTAAACACATTTAAACTTTATATAACTTACCAAATATGTACAAAATCAATTCAAATCAAGGCCCATTTATTTTAGTCAATCATGGACCGGTTTTTAAGCCCTCTCCCCCTCCTTGGTCGGTCATTATTCCATATATTTAGTTACCTTTTAATTATTTCCTAAACTATAACCGAAAAATACAAAAACACACACAAAAATTCACCACGATTCCATATGATTTTCTAAAGGTGTTCTAGCATTTTTCTGGGATTATTTATCATCAAAGGAAGTTGGGAAAATTGGTTGAGGTCGTGGGACTCATTAGTTTAATCGCTAGGGTTTTGTTTTGTCGATAATTCCATCCGAGGGGTTTAATTTTCTTTTGGCTCATCCACATGTTCAATAATTGATCTGGTATTTTTGTCATGTCTATTTAATTATATAAGACTCATAAAAATTATCTAAATCAAATCATGCAAGGTGGTGTTGGTCGATTGAATTATAAAGGGTTAAAACGTGTATAAAATCCAAAATATGCTATACGATTTTTCTGGACTATGATATTAATTTTTATGAGTTTCTTAGTCATCATATAAGCTGGGAAAAATAGTATTTAGAACTGTAGAAGCCTAGGTTAATCGTTGTGAATTTAGAGTGTTAAAACGGGTGTAAATCCTAAAATATTGAAAACGAATTTTCTGGGCATGGAGATTATTTTTCTTAGACTCCATATGATTTATATGATCCAGGAAAAATAATGGTTTGATTTGTTAAGGTCGAAATAAAGTGTAACGAATTTAAAGTAAAAGCGGGTTTTTGGATTTCGAATGGAAATAAAAGGAACTAGGGTTGCGATCTGATATTAGGGTTTTAAAATCTGGATTTGGTGATGTAAATGTGTAATTGTGATGAGATAATTATGGCTAAATGATTTAGGAAGATTAAGGTTAAGAATTGAAACTTAAAATGTGTAACGATTTGATTTTAAAATGATAAGGGGGTGTTTTGTAATTAAATAAACTTGTGGGCCACTTTTATAATGTTAATTGGATCAGTACTAAAGTGTAAAAATTATAACATGAGGGTCTTATGTGTAAATTTGCAAGATTTGGAATTAAATGGGAAATTAGGGTTTCGTATTACATTATTTTAAATAGAGGGACTAAAAGTGTAAATTCTGGAATCTTGATGTTATTCTGAGTAAATACTGATATTAAAAGTGTAATGTGTAAATTTTAGTATTTATGGGCTTAATATGTAATTGTTATTAAATTATGATTTGAATTATAAGTTTTGTAAAGTTAAGGGACCAAATGTGTAAATTCTGAATTCTGAGGGTCTGATCCGTACTATACTTAATTCTGAGGTTACATTATGTAATTTTGTAAAATAATATGCTTGTGTGGTAATATGGATATTATAGGGATTGAATCATGAATTATGTAAATCTAGGGTTTGTTTTGTAAATATTGAAACTAGAGGGGTATAAACTGTAATCTGTGAAACTAAAGGGATTAAGATGTCATTCTGAATAAAATGAGTATTTAAATCAGTAACTTAAAGTATTTTCATGTTAGACCTTTGAAATTAGAATATTTGCATTTAAAACCCTATAATATGAAAATCTGTCATAATTAACCCTAACGTTTTGCAACTTGATAAAATATACCTTAATCCCATAATAATCTGTAAATAAGGACTTAACCTACTATGTAATGATAGTATCTTGTTAAATATGGAAATCTGTTAATTCTGGAAACCTGCTAAATAAGGAAAGTTGCTATTTCTAGAAAGTTACCTAAAAAGGAAAAGTTACTAAAACTGGAAATCCGACTAAAATAAGTAATCTAAAATTAAATAAGCTTTTAATAAGTTAGTCATGAATTCATGTAGATCCGCTGAAGACGGAGTTGCTTCCGACCTTGTTGTTCTGTTGTGTTTTCATTTGCGGTATAAGGTACAGATATTCTGAACCTTCTCACAGGTTTCTCATGATCTCTTTCATTTTCTGATCTGTCAGTTTCTGTATTGATTCCATTGCTATGATCCCCTTTACTTGAACCTTTCATATGACTCCCTTGTTTATAAATCCCTGATTAGAACCTTGTTATAAGAATTTGATTATGAACCTTCCTGATATGGTATCTGATTCTGAGTTCCCTTGATAAACTGAACCCTGTTTTATTCCTTTGATACTTGACATGATTCGTTCTTCACCTTGTGACCTGAATATGCAAACCTCTGAATACCCTGAAGATTCATTTTGACATTATAACTGAAATTGGAAACTTTCCTTGATAATATGAAAAGGTTTTTGAGAAAAGTTTTGAATACGATGTTATACCAATTTTCGGATTGGAACTGCACTAAAGGTTTTATGAAAATCTCTTTTAAAGACTATCTTTATAAAAAGGTTTTACTCAGCATCATTTTATGAAAGTCACTGAAAGATTATTCTAAATACAAGTTTAATATGAAACCTTTGAATTAAAAATCTTCTCTATGAACCTATAAACCATTTTGATTATGAACTTTTAATATGACCTATTGAACCTTGATTTGAACCTTATTCTAAACCTGGCTATAAACTCTTGTTTTGAAACTTAATTTGAACTTTGATATAAGCATTAATCTGATATACTATTTCTGGACCTAGACTTGAACATGTTTATAAACTCTGATATAAACCTGATTTATTTATGAACCTCTGATATTACTCCTGAAATATTTGACATGAACCTTTTGACATGAACCTTTATTCATGACCTCTGATATGATATCTGACTCTGACCACGGTTTGATACCCGAGCCAACTCACTAGGCATGAGGTGTTCATGTCCTTGTCATTGATGCACCGATGACTTGACTCTAGGGTAGGAGAGAGATGACCTATCCCGTCCCTGACTTTATTTTATCTGGTGTTTATTGGTAGACTCTGGCCACCTGGGGCATATGGATGCATCCTAGATTTGTTCTGTTTCTGTTATCTGTTTATATTATCTGTTATATCTCTGGTGACTGATGGTGTGTGCGATACACGTCTTTCACAACCTCTGGGAGCTAGCTACTCCATATATATTTGATACATGAGGACACCCCTCATATTATCTGGTTACTGAGAGGACACCCCTCTGATTGATGATGATGGCATGGTTATATATATTATATCTCTGTTTCTGGGCTCGTGGTGGATTACTGTTTACCTTTACCATATACATTACTTACCTTTGACCATTATTATACCTTGCACTATTTCCTTTTACCTTTACCTATTTATTATTCCCTATCCTTTATCCTTACTCCTTTGTTTATCCTTTAACTCTGATTATATCTGCATGACTTATATTTCTGACACTCTGTACTATTCTTTATTACTGCTTTGTTACCGTTATATCTGTTCACTGAGCTCTCGTAGCTCAGCCGCATTTCTTTTCCTGCGGCAGGGTTTTAGTAGGAAGCTGGGTATGAGTGGAGAGTACCATTGGACTTAGAAGACTACACTGTGATAGCCATTTGATATAGATGACTAGAAGAATTTATATTTTCAGACTTAGTATTTGTTCCTTTGTAAATTTGTATTTCCTTGTAATTTCTTGTAACCTTTGTATTCCATTGTATTATTGAAGATGTATGCTTATGTATGTTTCTGATATGTCACCATTATTGTGACATCTCTAGCCTTGTCGGGTCGGGGTGTTACAATTTATGGTATCAGAGAGACAGGCTGCGACTCGTAATACATTTACCCTTGACCTGTGAGTTCTGGACCATTAGTCTTCCACTGTAAGAACATAGTAGAACACCCTGAGAACTTGCTTTAGGATTTCCTGATATGAACTTAAGTTTTGACCAGTGAGGAATGGGTAGACTATAAGGCGTTTGTTTAAGTATTTTGCTTCCGCATCACTCTGATTCGTGCCCTGCTTTTGATTAATGCCTGTTCATATCACTTTTAGAATTGAAAGCTTATGCCTTGCACTACCCAAGATTTGAGAATTAAATAAATCTGGAAGGCATTGAGAACTGCATAATATTGCCTGACACTATTTGATCCTTGTCTGCAGAGTCTGACTCCGACCTCTGATCCTTCTGTTAATTATTTTGATGCCTCTTCGGGCATTCTGAAAATCTCCTTGGCGATGACGTACTTGACACCTTCTGTTATTTGTCTTCTGTTTTTGATAAGCATTTGATACCTTCTGTTAATTGTCTCTTGTCTCTTGATAAGCATCTATAAATTTTCTGACACCATTTGATTTCGTCTTAACCATCTCTGTCCCTATGAGAAGTCTTGTGGTGTTTAACCACGAGTATAAGAATGTTTCCCTCTCATTTTGGACGATAAGATTTGCTTTGTTGATCTGTCTTTCTGTGGACTGTTAACTCTAATGTTATTCTGATAAAGGATTGGTTGTTTGACAACTATCCTCCTATGTCTCACCTTTGACGTTGAAACAATTTTGAACTCCCTACCATAATTACCGATTGTTAAACTCTTGACTATCATTATTACTCTGAAGATTCGTGTGTTACTTTCGCGGTTATGAAGTTTCCCTTAAACCCATTTCGTACACCCATGAACGAACCTCATCTTGAGAAATACTTGGCACCCTGAATTTTCTGAAACACGATTTCTGATTGAACCACCAAGTTTTCCACCGGAGAGTGAAGTAAGTTTGCTTAAGTGTATTTTCTTGGCGTATTTCAGTTTTGTTCGCGATAAAGAAGAATGATGACAGGAGACATGTATTGATTCTGGAAGCTAAACCGTATTGCTAATTGGAACCCTTATTTCTCCACCCTGAAACGACTTTGTATCTATTTAATTTCAGAACACGAAGTTTCCTTCAGATGGAAATATGAATTGAGGTTATTCTTGAGATCGCTTTCCGTATTTGTAACGACTGATATGAAGATTTGTGACGCTAATAGTATTAGCTAAAGCTCTGACTATTCTGTAAATTAGATAAATGAATGTGTTCTCGTGAGTACTTGGGCAAACGGTTATTGTATGACTTAATAGTACATTCAGAGACGAAGAAGAACATGAAAATCATTTTTGCACTTTGTAAGAAATTTGACAATCACTTGTGCATTCTGAGAGATTGATATCTGTTGAGACAACGGTTTTTCTTGATTGAGAATATCCCTTTTAAATCCCGCAAATTTTGAAACTGTCACCGAATGGTCAAGATCTATAACAAAATGGTAAACTGAAATCTTTTGAACCTTGCATCAGAATTCTGAAAGACGTTTACAACTTGCGTTACCCTTGATAAATTTCGTGACCAGAGAGAAACAACCTAGTCCGATTGAGAACGGAGTTTTGGAAAGCTGAAATAGAAATTTGTTTCCATACCCTCAGACGGAATAAATTTTGAGACATTTCAGAAAGAGACTCGGTTATCCTCCCTTGCAACACAAAAGGTTTTGCGTATGCATCAAGACAACTAGAAACGCATTAGAAAAATTACTTCGCTACCTGACCTGGAGTTAACAACAGCGGCGACTACCCTGAAGAGTGAAGACATTCCTTACAAGGCAGAAGTTTGGCGGTACAGAAGGAAGATGGCGACCCTGGAGCTGACGAAGACGTACAGTCTCACTTCCCTATTCATCTTAGTTGTACTAAGATTAATTGAGAGCGGAAGCAGACTGGATGATGAAGGAACTTAAAGATCGTGCTAGAAATCCACATTACTCCATCACATTCCAAGAAGAACTGCAGGAGGCGTGATGAACCAGACGATTTTGTTTCACTTCCTTTATCCTTACTCCTTTGTTTATCCTTTAACTCTGATTATATCTGCATGACTTATATTTCTGACACTCTGTACTATTCTTTATTACTGCTTTGTTACCGTTATATCTGTTCACTGAGCTCTCGTAGCTCAGCCGCATTTCTTTTCCTGCGGCAGGTTTTTAGTAGGAAGCTGGGTATGAGTGGAGAGTACCATTGGACTTAGGAGACTACACTGTGATAGCCATTTGATATAGATGACTAGAAGAATTTATATTTTCAGACTTAGTATTTGTTCCTTTGTAATTTGTAATTCCTTGTAATTTCCTGTAACCTTTGTATTCCATTGTATTATTGAAGATGTATGCTTGTTTATGTTACTGATATGTCACCATTATTGTGACATCTCTACCCTTGTCGGGTCGGGGTGTTACAGTCCAGGTTTTAGAAAATAAACCCAGTTCTCTATAACCTGGCTCTGATACCAATCTGTAACACCCCGAAAATCGGGTCCAGCGGAAGCATACATGTCACTGGGGCGCTACTCAATTGGTATCACAACACAAGGTACAAAGAACGGTTTTACCTTAACCGTTTAGAATAAAATTCATTATCAAAACATTGAGTTTACATCATCTGAAAAATAGTGCGGAAGTAAGGCCCAAAACGATTAAAACGGTCCCAAATAAATATATATCAGAGTCGTCTATGACCATGCCTCTTGCCAAGCGCCTCCAGAAATAAGCTATTGCATTAAACCTGAAAATACATGCTAAAAGGGTCAGCTTACGCAGGTGAGTTCATAGGTTTTAGTTTAAAACAGTTTTGTTAAACCAAAAGGTTTCCAAGTTCAAATCATCATTCGCAAACAAGTCAAGTCTAACGTAGGCAAACACTGCCCAAATCACGGGTTAAGAAAAAGTATAATAGTGGACCAAGATAAGGGATATGCAACCCATAATAAAATAGTTTATTGCGCTAGCTCTAAGTTAAATGCGTGCTAGAAAGCACGTACAGGCATGCTAGAAAGCATGTAAGGCATGCTGGAAAGCATGTTAAATGCGTGCTAGAAAGCACGTTACGGCATGCTAGAAAGCATGTTAAATGCGTGCTAGAAAGCACGTTACGGCATGCTAGAAAGCATGTTAAGGTATGCTGGAAAGCATGTTAAATGCGTGCTAGAAAGCACGTTACGGCATGCTAGAAAGCATGTTAAATGCGTGCTAGAAAGCACGTTATGGCATGCTAGAAAGCATGTGAAAATATAGTGGAGCTTAGGCTAACTACGCAATAGTTGCAAAAAAATAGTGTTGGTCCATAAAATAGTTTAAATGATTTCACTCATGAATACCAGATAAATCACGTAATGCCATCAAATAACCAGATAAATATATCAGCTAAATAGTTAAAATAGAGCAACCAGTTCACGTATTCCAAATAAACAGTCATGAGTTTAGTTAAAAACGAGCATGTATTCTCCCCCGAAAATAGTTAGAAAACCGGTAAAAGTAGGGGCCATGAACTCACCTTAGTCACAGCAATGCAAGATCACAACTGACACGACTGGCATTGAGGAGCAAAACATAACAATCTCAAGACGTACGGCACGACGGTACACGGAGGTATAAGTATAGCGGTACACAACGGTCAAGGATCGGCACAACCTAGTACGTATACGATCATCTCAAAACACGTCTCGAAAAATTATAAAGTCTATAAAAGACAATGTGTCGTAGTTTTCGTGGATTACTCAGTTTTCAAAACTTATCAAAAGCTTAGTATAAACATTTCGTGTGGTGTGGTAAGAAGACATAGACTCGACAGACAACTCATGCCAAAGAGAAGAGACATCAACAAACTCGAGAGAATACTGAAGAGAACTCAAACTAAGGAAGACCAATCTAGAAGTTAATGACAAACAAATACCTCGAATAAATAAATCAGCTTGCACATTTCGGTATTTACCCCAATATCCCAAATAACTTGTATAAAACATAGATGTTTTATAATAAAAATAAGTTTAACTAATAAAATTAGTTTTTCTCAAGTCGTCGAGACTTGGGTTAATCAAATATGAAATTCCAATATTTAACAAGTTTTATGTTTCGTTATTGTTCGCGTAAATATTAGCTTTGGTTTTATTGAAGATTTTGTGTCCGGTCCGAGTTTAATATATTAAAGTCTTTTCGAGTTTAATATATTATACCGTCTCAAGTCTCAAAATGTTCAATAAGTCCAATATCTAATGTTGTAAGTCCGATAACGATCCACAATTGTCCAAACGAGACAAAACCATTATAAGTCCAAAGTCGAGTTGTAATCCACATTCAAATCTAATTCACAATTTCAAGCATAATCCGAAACGTACCAATTTTATTATATCAAACTAATAACTCTAGCTAACCAAGCTATCTTAATTTCATATTTCATCCCACACATCAAAATAAGATTAACCAAACACAACATACGACCACCCTTGTGGTTATTCTTGCTAGACCAGGACTAACAAAACACCCTACGTGGGTTGTTAAACCGAGACTCAACCAGACGAGAAAAACAACCCTTGCGGGTTACTAGTATTCCGAGTACCAAAAGCAAGGCAACATCACTAATCCCGACATCAACAAAGACCACAACGACCATTGCCGAGACCACTTTGGTCTCGGCTCAACTTCTACAAACCAAACAGCACCCTCGTGGGTGGCCTTGTGAACCGAACAACACCCAACACACAACAACAATAACATTGCCGAGACCCTAGTGGTCTCGATCTCAACCCAAACGCAACCAACTGGACTCGACAGCAGCCAAAACTAAACGGACTTCAATGAATATATGACTCGAGCCAGAAACGCAACCGAACCATACCGATATCGAAACTATCAACTGTGACTTTACACATCTATTCTTACCACACGAGTTTATATATCTCAAAAATGTTTTAAACTTCATTTTTATAGTCTCAAAATTATATAAACCGATCCAAACTTGTCCTAGATCCACGAAAACAATAACAACAACAAGATAAATCGATCACTGTCAAAATAAAGAGTATCAAAGAGGTTTTTCTCGGTTTACCAAGTCGAGAAAGGAGAGTAGAACAAGTCGGTGGTGGCGCGTAGTGACTGGAAAGCTCGAACCAAAACAAACTCCTTAAACTTGGTGGCTGTGGTGGCGCGTATAATAGGGGTGGTGAGGAGTGACGACGCGTGTGCTATAACGAAATGATGGGGAGGTTAAGAGGTGAAAGTTGGTGGTGGCGGTGTGGTAGGGTGAGCGGCGGTTGAGCGCCGCTGGCCGGATTTTATGGCCGGAAAAATTAGGGAGGAGAGAGGAGAGTGAAGTGGGGCGGATGGAAGAAGGAGATGGGTTTTAGAACCCTAAAAATGTTATAACAATATATTTATAGTGTTAGGGTTAGGGTAAATAAACTCTAGGGACCAAAGTGTAAATAACAAAATTTAGGGGTGGAGATGGAACTTTTACTGCAGGGACTATTATTGTCATTTTTGCTATCTTTCATGAAATGAGGTTCGGGGCTCGTTTAAGATAGCAAACGATCGATTCAAGACTCGGGAATATCACCATTGCGCTCAGAATAACTTTTCCAATAAAAACGACTATTCATACGCCTCGTTCCTCACGAATAATAAAATAATCAAATCAATTCGTCGGTTGTGCCAGTACGCGTTGTGTACGAATTTTCACGTTTCGCGAGATAGATTTCACGTTTTAGAGTCAAAAGAGTTCGGAAAGGTTCGTAAATGAAAAACAGAGATAATCTCGTATAGAAATAATTCTGGAAAATTACGAGTTGTTACACGCCGTTCCATTATATTTCTATTATAAACTAAAAGTTAGTGGCAAATACAATTTAATATAGTCCCCATTCACAATGCATACATGACCCCTTACAATAGTATATAAAACTCCAAACCATAAACAATAATAATAACAATATTTCTTTAAAGTATAATAATCACCAATCCAAATAACAAGAGTTTACAATTCAATATGTTTAAAAATAAAACCAAATTCAATAGAAATAAATTTGAACGTCCTATATATCATTATCGGTGAATGAATCATCGTTACCATCACCTTCAGTAGTATTTGGTGAGTCTATTGTGCTCTCGAAGTCTAGAAATTTTTGGCTCAAGAATTTTGCCAATTTCTCAATGAAGGCTTCAGCCGCTTTGTCTACTTGACTGACACTACACATAGCACATATAATTTCGGGTTATAATACACATAGCAGTATAGCACATATTACCCACACCACAAATTACCCATTTTGACCTAACCCACACCACAAATTACCCATTTTGATCTGGACTTGTTTCTACCTCAAATAATTAAACACGGGTAATAAGTTTTAGGCCATAAACAACAAGTGTATTTCTTTAAATTGTTGAACTCAGTCTTATAATCTTGAATCACAGTACTCGATTATAGGAAAAAAAATGAGGTTAACTTGTAAGGAAACTCACGAGCTAAAAGACATAAAAACAACTAAAATACCTCTCTAAGTCATGGTCATACAACACTGAGTTATCACCACTTGTACGATATAAAGGCAATCCGAGCCTTCCAATGAGAGGCGCCAACGGATTCTCTTTGCAAACTCCGTGCAACCTGCAACATTACCAAAAAAATAAATTCATTATAAATATACAACTACCATATTATAAATCGACATATCTCATAGTAGTCTTGAAGAGAAGCTACATAGGCTGCAATAGATGGCTTAGAGACATCAGAAATCCTAGATCGCTTCTTGGCTATGCTCTCACTGCGCTTCTCCCTTTGCTCCTTCAATCTGGATGCAAGGAGTTTTTGATATTCAGCTGCCTCTGAATTGGCCTTTGCAATTCTTTTCTTCTTGTCTGCAATTCTTGCTCTTTTCCTTTGCAAAGTCAATGGAGTAACCAATCTCTGTATTTTTGGTGCTTTACTCACCTCCTTCCCTGTTCATAAAACGAAGAAGATTACTAAACATCATTAATCCTATGTTAGAAAGATTTTAAGTTTTAATTAACAGATGATACTAATTAGTGCGTAAATCTGAGCTGCAAAAAAATGATTATCCCAATAACGCATATCTATTACTTCGTAGAATTTGAGCATCTTTCAAACTATCTCGCCCATCAGCCATTTGGCATGTTCCCTTCTATTAGAATTTTTTTTATTCGACTCACCCGTTTGAAGATAGAAAATAACCCAAAGACGCATTCACATTTAAACATATCAAGATTGACAAATCTAGTTTTATGACACAGCATCACTAAACCACAAAATTCAAAACAAGACTCGTCTAACAGAAGCTATACAAGAGAAAAATAGTATCGCTGCATGAAGAAAAAAACTCTAAAAGGCATGATTTAGAAGTTACCAGCTTTGTTGGTGAATGTTCTTCGATATGTGTTGACGTACTTTCTATCATCATCCTCTTTGGAAAGGTTAAAAAGCTTGCGGATTTTGGATGCTCTCTTGGGACCTCTCATTCTAGGCTTCTCGACATCAGTTAAACCAGGAAGATCATTGTCTCCCTTCTTCACAATCACCAAGTTAAGAACAAAGAGGTCTTGGCTCACAATGTAACCACGCACAGACTTTCGCCTCTTCTCTCCATTCCTCCTTCCGTTGGGAATTATATTTGAGTTGATAAGACAAAACATATGAAAGATGAAGGACTAAAGATGACAAAGGAAGAATTCTGCAACAAGATAAAGATCTTTTATATTTATAGAATATATCCTTTGTAAACCCTAATCCTCTAGTATATAAAGAGGATCAGAGGCGTAGGTTTTGGTGTGTGTGTCAAAGATGTAAACACCAAAGGTGTGTGTGTGTGGGAACCTAGGCGTAGGGATTGGGAAAACGCCTAGGGTTTAGTGGTTTAATTAGTGTTTTAGTTTAGAGAACATGTTCTACTTGATCAAGGTAGAACATGTTAATTAATTAGTGTGTTCTAGGCATCAAGTTACCACAATGGATGCCTAGGTTTGTAAGTTTGTTAGAGTAGAGATGATGATGAATGAAAAACCTTGTTTATGATATTTTTCTTATTCCGCTAAGTTATTGATCTTATGAACATTATCATTCCTAGATATAAATTATGTTAGACCTAGTCTAAGAGCTACAACGATCTTATCAATTGGTATCAAAGCCTGGGGCTCGTGATATCTAGGGGATGTTACAAGGTTTTATTGTCATGGAAGACAGCAGATGTGAAGATGATTTATTGTCGACAGAAAGCAGATGTGAAAAGGTATCGTATTTATGCTGCTGCTGCAATTATTTTTTTATTAGCGATTTAGCACCAAGCAATATTAATTGCTAAATCTGAACTTCACGACAAAAGATTATCTCGTAATGTATTAAATTGGTCTTTATTATCGCTGTGAGTTGAAGATATGATTTATTAAATTCATTCACGTGGGAATGAATTAAATATTGATTCATCAGTATCATCTTATTGTCGTCATTCGGTCAATGGTTTATTGTCATCTTTTGTTGGTGGACCGAAAAGTAAAACTGATATGGATTATTAAATTGATTAATAATGGATCGGTGGTGATTACGTTTGTCGCTTAGCTGCTGAATTGGATTTATTATCATGATCGAGAGTTGAATTGGTAGATTACACTATGAAGCTTTATTAGTGGGTCGGTGATAAATTGTTTTGATTATTTGAGATTTGTCTATCATATGGTTTCGATTATAATATTGAAGACGAGATGGTTTACCGGACAGTAAGGTTTGTGGATTGCAAATTCATTGTTTCTTGTCGATTAGCGCATGTGATAATAATGATTAAACCTCGTACTGATTGGAACATGGAAAAGTGTTAATTGTGAAGGTTGACACTCATTAAATTGATCTGTCGTCTAGCTGCTTGGTGATTGGTACATATTAATTTGCTTGTGAATTGGTGAATCATGGGTCGGTCACTTTTATGTTTTTATTGGTATACGATTTGCTTCCAGCACATGGGACGGTGGTTATTAAATTCTATCATGGGTCGGTTATGAATTTAATAAGAACTTTGCAACTTGGATATTGAGTTGGTCATGGAATATGTGATGTGGATATTGGTTCATTAACGAGGAGCAGGTTTAGGTTAATTCATCGTGGGTCTGAGCAGTAATGAAAGTTGTCGTTTGATGCATGAGTTGGATCTTTTGATCAATATTGCTATTCGTGAATGCAAGGTGGAGATGGTTTCATTATTTAATGATTATCTGCTGCTCGTATACTGCTCTCTCATTGAAAGTACTGCTTCTTTTTCAAAGTACTGCCCCTTTGTTTTTTTAAAGTACTGCTTGATATATTAATGTACTGCTCGCTAGTTCAACATACTGTTACAAGGTGCTGCAGCTGATGTTGACTGATTTATCATGCGTGGAGCGCTGGTGTTTAATGAAGGTACTGATAATGAAAGTACTGCTCCCCTAATTAAAGTACTGTTGCTACGTGTCTCATTGTAAGTACTGATCTCGTAATCAAAGTACTGCTCTCGGATTGAAAGTACTGCTGCACGTTTCAAAGATGGTTCAAGAGTACTTTGGATAGGTTTGATTGTTTTTAGTTTTATTGATGACCATGAGATACACGAAGTGAGGGGAAGCATAACACACACACAGGGGAAACACACACACAAAAAGATGGTTTTTAGTTTGATTTTTAGTTCTCGGTTAGAAGAAAGATGTTAGACACACACAATAAGACACACAAGATGATTGTTTGAGATTTATTGGAGTTGCTTATTTAAGGGGAAGCTACTGTCAATAATCCTTATGTGCTTCTTGTTGAAGCTATTGGTTAAGGTCCAAAACAGGTTATTGTGATGGTTGGACAGAATACACACGTTTGGAATTTGGATTGTGACCAGATGTTTATTATTCTTGAATATTTTTGTGAATCATGTTCAAGATAAAGAACTTATCTTCTTGTTACTATGGTGGATAGTTATTCGACAAGTTCTTTTGGTCACTACATGCATCATTCGAGGGGAAGATTTTAACACCTGTGAGTCGTTATTACTACTGAAGGTTTAGGTTTCTACTGTCTTGGATTCATTTTTAGTAAGCATTTTGGTGTACTTCATGGAGGGTAATACAAGACTTTGGAAGAATGGATTGGACGTGTAATACTGATTTGTGGTTGTGAAGATCGAAGTTGCATTTATTTTGAGTCCCCTAGTGGATAAGACAAAAAGGGGAAGAATATCTATATTGAAGCTGCAACTTGAAGATCCTTGGTGATAAGCATGGATTAAGGGGAAGTCATTATCTTTCATATATTTTAGCTTCAGGGGAAGTTCGTGATTATGTGGTTTTGTCATTATCAACTAGGGGAAGATTGTTGGGAATTATATTTGAGTTGATAAGACAAAACATATGAAAGATGAAGGACTAAAGATGACAAAGGAAGAATTCTGCAACAAGATAAAGATCTTTTATATTTATAGAATATATCCTTTGTAAACCCTAATCCTCTAGTATATAAAGAGGATTAGAGGCGTAGGTTTTGGTGTGTGTGTCAAAGATGTAAACACAAAAGGTGTGTGTGTGTGGGAACCTAGGCGTAGGGATTGGGAAAACGCCTAGGGTTTAGTGGTTTAATTAGTGTTTTAGTTTAGAGAACATGTTCTACTTGATCAAGGTAGAACATGTTAATTAATTAGTGTGTTCTAGGCATCAAGTTCCCACAATGGATGCCTAGGTTTGTAAGTTTGTTAGAGTAGAGATGATGATGAAGAAAAACCTTGTTTATGATATTGTTCTTATTCCGCTAAGTTCTTGATCTTATGAACATTATCATTCCTAGATATAAATTATGTTAGACCTAGTCTAAGAGCTACAAATGTGCTTCTTCCAATGATGCCTTTGCTACTAAACATGTTGCTCTTCCAGCAGAATTGAGACTCTTTAAGTCTAAACTGTACACATCATTGGTTCTTGGTACTCTCAATGTTACCAAGTGATCATCAACAAATTTGAACTCAGGGGAGAGAATGAGACATTCTATATCAGTGAACAGAATTGGGTACTTCTTGTCACAAATTTGAGATACTGACAAAAGATTGAACTTGAGCTCCTTCACATATCTAACATTCTCAAAATCAATACATCCAGCCTTGATTGTTCCTTTGCCAGTGATTCTCCCTCCATCAGGATCATTACCAAATGCAACTCTTCCTCCATAATATGCCTTAAAATCTGACAGGATCTCCTTGTCCCCTGTCATGCTGCCAGAGCAACCACTATCAACAATAATATGATCTTTAAGCTCCTCCTCTGGGTTGCCCTGCACATTAAAGAAAAGGGTTAGTTTCTTTTAGGAACCCAAGCCATTACTGACTTGTGTTCCCCTTGTGGAGTGACATACTTGAATTCCTTCAGTATGTAATCTCCACTGGTTTTAAAGGCATGGTCAATGATTATTTGAGTTGATCCCATGTCCTGTGTTGTAATATCAACAACACTCCCTGTTTCACCCTTATCTGATGAAAGTACTTCTTGTTCCCCATCAGTACTTTCTTTCTTAACCCAATTTCGTTTGACCTTAGGTTTCTCTGATTTAGGTACTCTGCTTGAGGTGTAAGACCTTTTATATGAATTGAATCTCTTAGGTCTTCTAGGTGAAAAAGTGTTAGCAGTACCATAAGTGGGTGAAAACTTATCAGTCCTTTGAGAAGGTACTTCTTGGGACTTATCAGAGTGTGAAGGTACTGGTGATTTGGAGAACATTCTTTTCTGGTGAGGGTACCTATAGTCTTTTGAGAAGTTACTATGGTTAACCCTATTTGAGTGATTCCAAACTGGTGTAGTCTCTCTTGGCTTATGGGTGGTAGATCTATTCTTTGGAAACTGACTTAAGTATTCTGAGTGTAAGTCACAGTGCTTAATCAAGTGATTAGGACTATAGCATACATAACATAACTTTCTTTCCATATTCCCAAATCCTCTTCTATGATTAAAAGATTTCCTGTAGTAAGCAGTATTTTGAAAAGTTTCTCTTGGAGGTACTGCTGAATGTCCAGCAGTACTTTGAAAAGTTTTTGGAGGTACTGCTTGTTTTTGAAAAGCTGTAGGAAACTTTTGATCATTACCCCTTTGAAAATCATTCTTAGGTTTCTCAGAACTAAGTCTACCATTAAGCTTCTTCCTAAACTCTAGGTTGTCTACACCATAACGAGAAACATCAGTCCTAAACGGTCCAAGGAGTTTTAACAAACTCCTTCCGTACCCACGAAAGCAGGGTGTTCCTGATGATAACATAAATAAAAGTTAACATCTTTGGTATAAGCTTGAATTTGCTCGATAGACAATCACTAAATGGTAGCAAGCTCACCTCTCACGAGAAGAAGACGGACACGTCCAGGAGTCAGAACTCCTTGTTTCATTGGGAACCCTTGCTTATCACAGCCACCCATGATCTTGAAGACATAACCTTTAAATTCCTGCAATAAATAAACAACAAACATATTGCAATAAATTCCTGCAATAAATATATTAACACTGTAGCATGAGTGACAATTTTCAGATCAGACGGACTGTTTGTGACTCATAAGAGGTTTAGGTTGACCCCAAAAAATTGATTTACATTTTCTTATAAACAGTTAATGCGTTTAATGTTGTTACAATAATAATCTAGATTTCTAAAAGAAAATAAATTAGAAAGCTGACACTTAGAGTGCACTCACAGCAAGTTTGAACTATTTAACCCTATTTCCCTTTTAGCAAAACAAATATTGACCAACTCAAATCATTAGAGATAAACATAACACAAATCATCTCATTCAAAAGACAGGGTGCAATCAATTCTTTCAAATATCACATAAAAAAAGTAATTTACCTCTCCCAAGGCATCTCCGCTGACTTCCTGCGAGATCCTCTTGTCGTAGAAAGCCCGACTAGACAATAGCAGAAACAAAAATAATATTTAAAAGAGATGGTTTGCATGTAAAACTGAACAAAGAAGTAAATTGTCAAATAAACTCAGTCTCCTTTGTTCTAAGGTTATGCAAAAGGATTCAATCAGACAACTTCATGCGTGTACTCAAATTAACTCCATAAGTTATGTAAAATGACAACAATACAAAAAAAACATATAATTAAACACAACAATAATTAGATTCAACAATTTTATTCAATAATCAAGACTTTATTACCTAACAATACAAAAAAACATATAATTAAATACAACTTATTTCAAAATCAAACCTAACAACAACATTAATGAGATATATTAAACAGGTTAACTGAACAACAATATCAATTGTAGCAATTTGGTACCTCCGAATTAGCTTAGTCTGTTGTTGGCTTGGTTGTGTGACGAAGGTGGCCTGTGACGACAGTGGGGTGCGACAGTGGCTAAGTGGTGGTAAGCAGCGGTGATGGTTAGAGAGTTAGGGTTTGTGGAAGTGAAGGAGGAAAAAGTTTAGGGTTTTGTTACATAAATGAAAACTGAGGAGGGAAATAAGGCGCCTAAAAACATCAAGTTTTTTCGTTTCATTTCAAAGAACCGCTTATAATATTTTCGTTTCCGGTTTTTTTAAAACCTAACAAAATAAATTAATTTTGGTACTATTTCAAAATAAACCATAGCAAATAAAAGTGTTTTGGTACAGTTTTATAAATAACCGTAGCAATTAATGATTTATTGGTACGGTTTTTTTATAAACCGTACCAAATAACGTTTTTCTTGGATTTTGATACGGTTTTTGTTATAACCGTACCAAAATGGCGTACCAAAAAATAGTTTGTGTAGTAGTGAACAAAGCATTGAAATTTGTTAATGCAGCTACAAGCGATAAATTAACGGAAATGGATTGGGCCAAAAGCATTGAAATTTGTGAATTAGTTACTCGTGATAATAGGTAAAAGTCAATAACCTTGCTAATGAACGGAGTTAAATATATACCAGTCACAATATAAGTCCACGTTTCCAATGAATAACTGAATTTTAGTCTTAAATATGTTGCCCATGTATTAGGGACTGAGTCGTGATTGAAATTCAGTCACTAACAAATTTCCCTCCAAACCTTTTTTATTGCGCAGACATATTTGTAACTGAATTTTAGTCTTAGGTATGATGTCCATGTAATAGGGACTCAGCTGTGACTGAAATTCAGTCACTACAAATTTTCCCTACAAACCTTTTTATTGTGTAGACATATTTGTAACTGAATTTTAGTCTTAAATATGTTGCCCATGTATAAGAGGTTTATGTGGGACTAAAATTCAGTCATAAACAATTTTCTCTCAAAAGTTTTTTTATTTTGCATACGTATTTGTAACTGAACTTTAGTCTTAGCTATGATGTCCATGTATTAGGGACTGAGTTGTGATTCAAATTCAGTCACTAAAAAATTTCCCTCCAAACTTTTTTTATTGCGCAAACATATTTGTAACTGAATTTTAGTCTTAGGTATGATGTCCATGTAATAGGGACGCAGCTGTGACTGAAATTCAGTCACTAAAAAATTTCCCTCCAAACCTTTTTATTGTGTAGACATATTTGTAACTGAAACTTAGTCTTAGCTATGATATTCATGTATTAGGGACCGAACTGTGTCTATAATTCAGTCACTAACAAATTTTCCGCCAAAGTTTTTTATTGCGAAAATATATTTGTAACTGAAATTTAGTCTTAGATATGATGTACATGTACTAGGGACTGAATTGTCACCCTTATTCAGTCACTAACAAATTTGCCTCCAAAATTTTTTCCCGTACAGGCATATTAGTAACTGAAATTTAGTCTCAGATATGGGGTCACTGAATCGAGGACTGATTTTTAGTCGCCGCAATCAGTCAATAAAAGGTCAGTCCTTAAAAGTATCAGTAACTGATGTTTCAGTTACCGATGCTATGTATCAGCGACTGATATATCAGTCCCTAGAAATTCAGTCTCTGAAAGCCTGTTTTTTTGTAGTGAAAGTTTGTGATATAATTTTTGGTACTTGGAATTAGGAATCTAATAGTTCTTGTAGTAGAGGTGGCTGGACGATTATTATTGGATGGAACTCATATGCAGTTAGAGTTAAAGTAATTCATATGGACAAGCAGTTTATGTTATGTTTAGTTATGACATTGTGAGCAAAGTAAAGATTTTCTGCACTTTTGCCTATTCTGCAAACAATGGAGTGGATAGAAGGGAGTTATGGAAGGAGCTTATTAGATATAAGCAAATCTCTAATGGGTTTCCTTAGGTGATAATGGGGGATATGAATGTGACATTAAAATTAGATGAGCATTCCATGGGTGGGTCAACCACACCACATCAATAGAAAACACCCCATTCCTTTTAACTTCCTGTAGATCTATCCCCTTTAGTCACCCTCTCTACAACATTCTCCAATCCACACGGCACAAAAACACACTCACTATGCATTTCCACATTTTCCTGCAAAACCTTACACATTGTACACGTAACCACCTTCCACCAATGTCATTGTCCTTAACCCGTACCAGCATCCGACCTCGAACACGCCGTCACACCACATGTCCACGTCACCCAAACTCACTAACCACCTCATTATGCGCATTAGGTCTCATGCCTCACAGATCGTCTCACCATACTAGACTCATTATCGTTATCTTCAACCAATCAACGTGAATCTGAACTTGAAAACATTATTTCATTTTCAATGAGCCATCATTTCCCCAATACTTGCTAACACCCAACAATCCCTTACACCACAACCTTTATCACCTGTTCACCACCATCACCCTATCTCCAGCAAGCGCCACAGTCATCGCCATGATTTAATGTGGGTTACAGGTCTCCATTTCCAATCTACAAATCTATTTGACAAATCGTTTTGTTCTTGTGATATGTGGGTCACAGGGTTGTAATGTTTTGTTCATGATTTGAGAGAAACTGGAGATAAATATATGTTCTTGATTTGAGAGAAACTGAATGGATTTATAGATTTTTGTTGAATAAATATTTGGATTTCTCGTTAGGTTTGTTGAATGGATATGAAAGGATTTGGTTTGTTGAAGATGTTTATGAAGATCCAAAGGTGTTAGAGATATTCTTTTGTAATTGTTTATGATGTCTTTGGTGGTGGGTGGCCCTGAATCTGGGTTGGGTTTGCAAGTGTGTGTTTGAAACTTTGAATATTAGCTTAAGTGTGTACGTTTTAATGTATTAATGGCTTAACAAAGATGAATATCATGAATTTAGTAAAGGGGGTGTTTGGGAATAAGTTTACTAAGATGATGTGGCTAGATTAATGGCTAATTTTTTGCTAATCAATGACACGTAGGCATAATTTGCTTAATCATGTCGTTTAGTAGACACAATAGGATAATTAGCAATATTAGTACATTTAATAAGAAAAAAAGAGAATAATACACAACTAAGTAAAAAATGGAAACTTGAATACATTTTCAATCAATTATCCATTGAATAAGTTATGTAAAGTAATGTTTACATTATTATACAAGAACACAATGTTTAAGAATACATTAAACTCCTTGAGTTATATCATTTAATACATACGACTCTTCCAACTTTCAATAAGACAATCTAAAGAAGTTCAACGCCGTAATGAAAGGTGGAAGAGTCGTATATATTAAAAATGATATAACTCAAGGAGTTTAATGTATGCTTTAACATTGTGTTCTTGCATAATAAAGTAAACATTATTTTGTATAATGCACTTAAATAATAACATAATCTATAAACCCTAAACACTAAAACCTAAACCATAAACCCTAATTTTTAAACCGGATGAAATTAAATCCATTTAATTTCCTAATGTAACCCCCCCCCCCTTTTCACTTAAGGGGACAAGTTGTCATATGATGAGACCAACTGATAATTTTGTTCGGACAAATAATAAAAAAACGGTGATGTGTAAAATTTTGGTTAGGACAAGTGCATTACGTGACCCCCATATCCTAGGTCACGTAATGGGTGGATATGTTGGATAATGGGAAAAAAATGTGAACTCTGTTTGTAACATAAAAGGTTGTATAGGCATC